>JAOYND010098478.1:0-10693 GCA_025802135.1 Lagerstroemia fauriei | reverse complement strand
ACAGAAGACCACATTATTCCTTGCTTTTTAGTTACCAAATTTACTTTGGTTTATTTTGCTTGACAATTTTTATTTACGGAGTTTGGGCATCAAATAAATGTTTTCACTGGTTATGGTGTCCATTTGGACATGAGTATGATGTTAGAATATGATGAATTTTACTTGAGCGTTCAAGGTTGTCACATGATCTATTAATGATTCACCGTCATTGATCGCAGGTAGAATGTGATGCGTAATATTAAACTCTTGATTTTTGAAACTTTTCCTTGATGTTAGTAGCAATTGTTAGCATCCTTTAGAGTTTCATTTCTCAGTTCACTTTGTGTTCGTCGATGCTCACAGTGCGTAGCACGGGTCACGTTGCTAGTTATTATTATTGCATCACGTCCTTCGTTCGCGATGGTCAAAAACAAGATGCTACCAACCGTGGCGCTTTGTTTTTTCTGTCGCCGGTACTCTCCCACTCTTAGTATTTATCTATTTATGTCAATATCACACGTGATTTTTCCAAAGATGTTCAACAAGTATTTTCTTTCTTGGCAATTTTATTAGGTGAAGTTGGAGTAAGACACTCTTTGTATATCTATTATATATTATCTATCTATTATTACTTTAAGGGAACACTTCCCTTTTTAGTTTCACTTTTTCCTTTCCAATTTTATCCATTGTACATAAAAATTGATATTTTTTAAACTATTGGATTAGAATGAAATAGGGGTATGATTGTAATTCTGCATCTATAATTACCCACTCCCCACCCTTTTTTTCTCCTATTTAAAACACACATCTCCTCTCTTGCCGAATTTGTTTTTCTTTCCTATAATTTATTTTATTTCTTACATTTTATTTTTCATTATTTTATCAGTGATTCTTTTCGATTGTGTATGAATAGATATTTATATTAATTTTTATTGAGATAACACATATCATGCGTAGCACGGGTAGGCGTCTTGTCTTCTTCTAAGCAAACATAATAGGTAATTGGTCTCATTTTAAAACTTTCATATATGCCCTTAATAATTAAATAAACAAAATAATAAGTAGGGATTTGATGGCAAATCATCCTTAAAGTCATAACTACCTTCTAATTTCTCTCCAACTATTCTTTAATTTTTTAATTATATATTTATTTTATTTATTAAGAATACAATTGAAGAATTAACACTCCAATATAACTATTTTTTGCAATCAACTACGTAATTGGAAATTCCGTGTATAACACCGGTCGGCATCTAATATTATCTTCTATCACTTTAAGCAAATTCAAAACAATTTTGGTCTCATTTTCAAGTTCCGAAAATGCCCTCAATCAAATTTAGTTTTTAACATTTTCAAAATTTAAGTATTCTTATCCATTTTGTTAATTTTTCATATACTGATAACTATTTTTGCGATTTTCTTAATTGTTTTACACGATTCTCTCAACTATACAATCTCCTTTTACCCTTTTAAAATTCACAAACTCTTTGCAATGTTCATAACTTCTACAAAAAAATCTACTTTATTTAGAAACTCTCTTGATTTCCCGGTTCTATTTCATTTTTATTTGATTTGAACTGCTCTTTTTTATATACTCTAATCTTAAATTTTATTTCTTTAATCAGCTCTTTATTTCTTTAATTACCTTAAATTTTTATAATATAACGAATAATTGACAATTTCGTGCGTAGTACGGGTCACTCTCTAGTCTATTATTTTAAGCAAACCCAAAATAATTTTGATATCATTTTCAAGTTCCAAAAATACTCTCAATCAAATTTAGTTTTTAACGTTTTCATAATTTCAGTAGTCTTATCCATTTTATTAATTCCTCGTATACTGATAATTATTTTTATAATTTTCTTAATTATTTCACACGATTCTCTTAATCATACAATGTCCTTTTACTCTTTTAAAATTCCCTGACTCATTGTCATCTATACTATTATATACAAATGTTTGAGAAGTTTGGTGTCTTTTTTTATTTTCCATATTTACCCTCAACCAAATTTACATATTAAAAATTTATGATATGTGTCCGATTTCCAGATTATGAGTAAAATAATAATTTCATTCATTTTTCTCTCACTTCATATCGACGATCTTAACAGCAAAAATCTTTCGTTAACTGTTCAGATTCTCCTATTTCACTCCATATCTACAATTTTATAAGCAAAAATCAATCACATTTTTAATTAATGATATGAAATTGTGAAATTAAAAATACAAAATTGACATAATATACCGACAACTGAGAATATTTCGCTTACCACTATAGTTTACGAATTTTAAATGAATTAAATTGTAATAAATTAAAAGTAAATAATCTAATTCCACGAATTCATCACAATATTTCACATTAGCTTATTTTTATTTTTTTCCGTGCGTATCACGGGTGAGCATCTAGTGTTCATAATTTCAACAAAAAATTTACTTTTTTTCAGAAACTCTCTCGATTTCTCAGTTTTATTTTATTTTATTTTATTTGAACTACTCATTTTTTATCTACTATACTCTTAAATTTTATTTCTTTAATTAGCTATTTATTTCTTTAATTACTTTATATTTTTATAATATAATGAATAATCGATAATTTCGTGCATAGCACGGGTCACTCTCTATTTTTTTTAAAACACTAATCGTTAGTCGCCAATTTTTAAACGTTATGCTATCAATACGGAATAAATGTGTGCCCTCACATACATGTGTATATATTTCTCGACTATAGTAGCGTTTATCTGAGCCGTCCATTTATTTCAAGACGATAGCCTTGTATCTAAACGGTCCTAAACCGTGCAGATTTCCCAGAAGCTTCTTGACAATGGCACAATTTTTTTTTTTAATTTTCAAGTTCTCTAGATTTTTAGGTGATATTTTTAAAATACAAATTGGAAAAAAAAGTGGGATCCATGTTTGAAAAATAAAAAAATTAAAAAAATAAAGGGAGTAATAATATTTTAATATAGCTAATGATTATGACAATTACTTAACTAATTAAAACTCATTTTTCTTATTTGATTTAATGCAATTCATATTTTTTTGTCACCATGGGAGATAGAATTAAAAAATTATTAAGTCCAAGGATTTATTTCTGAAACATGTTCGAGGAAAATCATTTTTCTATTAGCGTAGTTTTAATCTCTTCCTTATTAATGCTTTTAAGTACCAAAAAATGACAGTTTTGACATCTTTTTAAATGTCTTTCATTACCGACATGAGCTGGTTCAAGTGGTAAGGCACTTGTCTCTATTACTTTAACAAACCCAAAATAATTTTGGTCTCATTTTCAAGTTCAAAAAATGTCTTCAATCAAATTTAGTTTATAATTGGTCAAATTTAATTTAAAATAGAATAATGGAATAGATGAAAAAGATTTTTTTAATTATTTTCATAATTTTAGTATATTTATCTATATTATTAATTTCTCATATTCTATTAACTATTGTCATAATTCTCTAAATATTTTTCACATTTTTCTAACTCTTTGACGTCCGCAATTTCTACAAAAAATCTACTTTATTCACTATAAAATCTCTCAATCCCTAGGTCTACTACATTTTTATTTGATTTGAATTACTCATTTTTATCTACTCGAATCATAAATTTCATTTCTTTTAATAAGCTCTGTATTTCTTTGGTCACCTTAAATTTAATGATAGAACGTCTAAGTAACAATTCTGTGCGTAGCACGGGTCACCCCTCTAGTATTACTTTAAGCAAACCCAAAAAATTTTGTCTAATTTTCAAATTCCAAAAATGCCCTTAATAAAATTTATTTTATAATTGGTCAAAAATTTAATTTAAAAAAGAATAATGGAATATATGAAAATAATTTTTTTATCATTTCTATAATTTCAGTAAATTTATCTATTTTATTAACTTCTTATATTCTGTTAATTGCTTCCAGGATTTTTCTCAATTATTTTCCACGATTATCTTAACCGTATAATATCTTTTCCAATTCCATAAAAAATTGGATTTTTTTCCAATTCCTTGCTATTTTGGCATCTTTAACAAAAAATCTACTTTATTTAACAGAAACTCTTCCAATTCCATAATTCTACTTCATTTTTATTTAATTTTGAACAGCTCCTTTTTTTATCTACTTAACCTTAAATTTTAATTTTTTTATTAGTTATATATTTGTTTAGTCACCCTAAATTTTTTATCATAGAATGTATAATTGACAGTTCCGTGCATAGCACGAATCACCCTCTAGTTTATTTTAAGAGCAAAGGTCTTGCTTGTCATTCTAGTAATGGATAGATATAGAAGGATTTGAATTTATTATGAGGATTATTTAAATTTTTACAACATTTTTTTATAGAGATATTTTGGTGATTATTTAAGAAATAAAATATTTTTTTTAACGAAGATAGAATATTTGATCCAACAAATTGTATCAATTTATTATATTTAGATTATTTAGTATCAGATTTAGATATACTTTCGATATTATGAGTACTTTTCTTTTACTATCAATTAATGAGCATATAAATTGGGGTATTTCTTTGTTCTCAGTTGCTTCAGGTCTCTTTCGTTCCCCCTTCATCTAAAAAAGAACGAAAGGTCTAGGGTTTACGCAGAGAGAGAATTGACATGGGAAACAGGGCCAGCGGCCTGAAAACGGCGAGATCACCACCACCAGATGCTGATCAGGACGAGCAAATTGACTGGCGTCTCCTTCCCAATCAGGCCCTTCATCAAATAGCAGACAAATTGGAATACCCATCTGACTACTTGAGCTTTCTGTGCGTCTGTGTGTCTTGGAGAGACTCGGCAATGGCGGACTGGCCGCTGAAGAAGAGGGTCAAGTACCACGTTCCCCCTCTCCTCCCTATGATCTTTCTCCCTCGTCCACTCTGCAGCGTTTATTCCTTTGTCAGCGGAACCAGGGTGAGACGTTCCTGCTTTCCGGGCTTGATACGCCGAGGCTCCTGCGAGGTCATTGGCTCCTCCTTTGGTTGGTTAATAGTTTACGAACCTGTTCTTGGAAAAAAGCTCCCCAATTTACATCTGCTCAACATGAAACTCCGCAAAAAAATCTGGATCGGAAAGCGTCGTAACACTCCTGCCGCTGAGAGCATGAGCGTTTATGTTGATGATAATGACCTTTTATTTGGCAAGGCTGTACTATCTGCAGAGCCATCCAGGAATTCACAGTTTGCCGTCGTTGTCCTGTGCAAGCGTAAATCTGCGTCAACCTCCATGCTTTATATAACGTACTTCCATGGGAATCGCCATCCACAATGCGCTCGACTGTGGTCGACCTTGTTTAAATCCAAGAAGTGCCAGATCCTCGATATAAACTGCAACGATGGCAAGATCTTTTGGTTGGACAGGGAGTGCCGGATCGGGCATTTGGATAATTTTACCTGTGATTCAACTCCTAAGATGCGCAACTTCAACGTGAGGGCTGTGGCTCCTTTCATGGGAATGCCGGTGTCTGAGGAGGCCCTCCATCGGTACAGTAAGAGATACCTTGTACAACGATCAGGTGGACGTGGAAATTTAGATTACCCGTTTCTGGTCTTCCGTCACCGTAAGAATGATGAGGAGACTGGAAATATCACCACTTCTGGATTCGAGGTCTTCAGCTTGGAGCATAGGATGGTGCTGGAAGATGGCGGTAATGTGCTGGCGTGGACGAATGTGAATAATCTCCATGGTGACGCTATGTTCTTGAGCCGCTATTCTGCCTTCTGTGTTGATGCTGGGGACTTGGCCTTCCATGCTCATTTCAAGCCAGAGCCGAATTGCATATACTATCTAGACGAGGAAGACTCGGGAGGTCGTCCTGAGAGTGATCTCGACATGGGAGTCTTTGATGTGGGACATGGCTGCAAGAGGCCGGCCTTCCCTCAAAGTTCTGCTCTCGCTTCCATGTTGAAGGATTTCAGCTTACCTCCCATCTGGTTCACTTTCACTACCTAATTAGAACATTGATTGTTCTAGTTCTAGCACTTTATATATCCTATTCACTATCCATGGTAGTAAAACTGTAAGAATTAGTTCTTCCTGGTTAATATCGATCCTAATTGCTATTATTTAGTATTCTTACTTGTCTTTCTGATCATATGAGCTGCTTCTTCTTCTTTTTTTTTTCTTTTCCTTTCATTTCAACAAAGCTCTTGATCTTTTGTTTTTCCATTTCAAGATACCCAGTAAGAGAAAATGATGAAGCATTCAACTCACTATAAGGAAGAGATCAGCATTTCTTATAATCACATTATTAATTCCTCAATTTACTCGATGTGGGATTTAATAAGGTTTATGACAAAATCATTCTGCTCTGCCGCCTTCCATGGAAGAAAACCAATGCTGTCGGGGATCGTGTGGGACGATGATCTCAGGCCTTCGGGGATGAGAAATCAGGAGTGTAACAAAATCATATGGAAACTCACCAAAGAACATCATCAGAAGCTTGAGGTTAAGATCAGAGAGAGAACTTGCGGGATACTAGAGATGGCAGTCAAGAAAAAAATTGAAAAATGGGGAACTATTGTGTTAAGAAGTGCTTTTAAGGGTACTTAAAATGACACTAATGACATTATTAATTTTTCTATTATATTACTGTATGGAAAAGAGGATATAGGTTAATTTAGGAAAATTACATATGAAGCATGTGAGTTATTCTTATTCTCAAAAGAGGTCAACCGTTTTAAATTTGTTGTTTTTATTTTATTCTTAAATTGACAAACTTTTCAAGTTTGAAAAAATAAGTATTATAACTTTATTTTATTCCTAAAATAAGCTAAAATTTTCAAATTTACGGAACAAATCATATTATATTATTTATTTACAAGTTAGACTAATATATTAAAATATAGAGTTATATGCCCGCACGATACATTATACTTGACCTTTTCATATCATGTACTTACAAATTGACAAAACTAGAGTAATTTTTATTTAAAACTAATTTAGTAATTTTCCACTAAATTAAGATTAACAGTAGTCATGAGAAAATACGAAGAGAACTTTATATTTAAAAAAATTATGTAAATTTGAACATGTTCCAAGATACTATCCAGAACATGTGGTGTAAGAATGGATGAAACGATGTAATAACAGTCAATGCTGTTAAAGACTTGACCTAGTGCTCAGACCTGCGATAACTGAATTTGTCAATTGTATGGAAATTTTAATACTTGAGGAGAAGGATCAATTACCTTGCACATGTTAATGGGAGATTACTTCGGATAGGCGGGCCTAATTGAGCTGCTAATGGGTTAGAACTTAGAGGCAACAAAAAAATAATTTGGCAACAGAGAATAACTAATTAGCCATCAAAAGCTTTACACCACTTACACACACACACACACACATATATATATACACATTGATTTGCCGCTCCATGAAATGCCAATGAAGACTGTTTTGAGGATGAACAGCTAATATGCTCCATCTGCAGCAATGATAAAAAGCAAGCAAAATTTTTTAGTAGCTCATTTTCCAGGCATGGGTTTTATACAATCTATCTACGAGTTGCACTCCAGGCCATTTTAAATTTTGTAAATCACAAGTTCAAAAACTCAGGAATCAAAAGTGTTTTATGAGACAAAATTCGAATAACTTTCATGAAAGGAAAGCACCATTATTGT
Organism: Lagerstroemia fauriei; assembly: GCA_025802135.1. NCBI lineage: Eukaryota > Viridiplantae > Streptophyta > Magnoliopsida > Myrtales > Lythraceae > Lagerstroemia > Lagerstroemia fauriei. The sequence continues at coordinate 3,110 of JAOYND010098478.1, read as the reverse complement.
CATCTTCCACGTTGAAATCATCCTCATTGTAATCAAAATCAACATTCTGCAAGTTATAATGGATGTGTTAACATGCTTGACTACTACTGAAGATGGAATGAAAGGTACCTAGAACTGAAGATCTCGACTTTACTAAAACAGAAATTAGAGCCCCGGAGAAAACTTTATTCATTGTAGAGCTGATGAACTTTCATAAGAACCTGATCATAGTCCCCGTTGTCGTTGTACTCTCCATCATCCGAGAAAGCATCACCACCTTCATCCTCCTCTTCACCTTCTTTCTTTTCGTTTTCACCTCTCTCATAGTGGACCTACAATTGCAAACGTTATGATAGAAACTCAGCAGTCACGGTATCTGTTGCAGAAATGACAGGACGCCCTCTGTACATCTACATGAGATGATTCTGAATTAGAAGCTCATCTTACCTCATGCTTTTGTTCAAGCTTCTCAATGAGATCAAACTTTTTCAAGTCTGTGCACACTGCACAAGTATCAGTTGAATTTAGTCTCTAGAGATATTATGTGACAAAAAATCGAGGAAAATTACATGTAAACTGAATCCAATATAGTCAAACCTGTCTCAGTATCCCATTGGACTTTCTTTCGCTTCTTCCTCGGCTCCACTTTTGAATCTATTGGTATATATCATCAATAAACTGAGGCTTTTTCCCCTTCAAATTCTTAATTGAACCCCACCTTTGAAAGAGTCTTAACTGTGGTGGTTATACTACGTGAAATACACGTCCATTCAATTCGTATTTGGTATATAAGTAATAATGTAATTATAATTACTAAATTATAAAAATTCTTAAAAATATAAAAAATTTCTAACAAATAATAAATTTAATTGTACAACTATTACAATAGAGTATCCTCGTTTCAATGGAGACTTGACTTTCTCCCCACTTTTTTTTTATTCGATTTTGGTTTTGAAAAGTTTAAGAAGACAAACCCGCACCCACATCTCTCTCCTCTCCCCCCTAACCCAAACGAGAGAATGACGTCGGAAGTCCTCTAAGTTTATCGTTTCTTGTAAGTCAGTCCTAAATGTTTCAAAATGAAATATTGAGTCCTATATGTTTCCCGCCGTTACCACATCCGGTTCGTTCCGTTAACTGCCGTTATATTTCGCTGACGTGGCACTAACACCGTAATATCAGTATGATGTGTCGCTGACATGGACTCTTATGTAGACCTTTTTAATCTTAAGTGTACAAAAATAATAATTTTTTATTCTCAAATCAATTCAATTACTTTTTTACCCCCCACTGTTCATCAAATTTTCTTGATGAACGGAGACGAAAGAGACCCTAAAGCAACTGAGAACAAAGAAATACCCCTGATTATATGCTCATTTATTGATATTAAATAAAATATTTCATAATATCAAAAATATATCTAAATCTAATACTAAATAATCTAAAGATAATAAATTGATATAATTTTGTTAGAGTGAATATTCTATCTTCGATCAAAAAATATTTTATTTCTTAAATAATCATTAAAATATCTCTATGAAACAATATCGTAAAAATTTAAATAATCCTTATAATAAAGTCAAATATTTCTATATCTATTCATCACTAGAATGGCAAGTAAAACCTCTACTCTTAAACTAAATGAGCGGCTCGTGCTTGAGCTCAGCGAGCGTGACTATAAAGCTTCAGCAATCAGCTTGTACGTATGCTCGCGCGAGCTCAAAATTATTAGGGCTTACTTGATAAAGAAATATGAATCTCACTTTCAAATTTGATTGAAGAACGAATTAAATGTTGATAAAAAGAGGAGAAGAATGAATTAAATGAATGAAGATACGGGCAAATTTGTCAGCATAAAGATAAGACGAAAAAGATTTTGAGATTTAATTTTATTATTCTAGGAGATAATGTTTTAGATATCGAGTAGATATAATTGTTTTTATATTTGATTATCTGTCAGATTCTCTGTTTATTTATTTTATTGATCACTTAGTCTATAAATAGTTTAGCTTACTAATGTAATAGTTGAGTCGTCCATTAATGAAATATTTATTACTCCCGTGACTCTCTACCTTCCCCTACACTTGTCTAATTTATTTTTTAAATTTGACATGATATCAGAGTCAGGTTGATCCTTAGGAATCAATTGGGCTATCGATTTATCAGTGTATACTCATTTGGGTAAGTATGATGTCTGTTATAGTTATGAAACGGCTATTGACAGATGTTCACCGCTTTGCATGCGGTTTATAAAATGGGGATTAAGATTATACAACAATTGTTGGCAACACTTCATCAAAATAAAAAAGTATCGAATTTCACCTTCAAAATTGGAGTTTTCGTTGCAGAAATTAAATAAACTAAAATTAAAGGGGCCTATCAATACCATCAAATGCAAAACAGAACACGAAATAGAAATAATAATAATAATAATTCGCAGAAGGATCTCATTAATAGTTTATGGAAACTTTCACACACTGAAAGAAAATTTTATTGAAATTAGGAGAGTGAAAGATGGGCATAAGTAGGAATTATAGAGAAGATGAAAACGGTTGGAGAAAGTTTTATATGTCAGGGTGTATTGCAGACGTGGTATTAAAAATTAATATAATACGATTCAGTTATTTTTATAGTTATCTTTTTATATTTGGGATTTTATTAAAATAAATCTTAAAATAATTGAATTTTATTAGTTTGAACATCATGTCAGCATTGTCACATAGTATACTCGTTACACACAATATTCTCTTCCAACGGTTGAGTGTCGATTGCGAGGGCAGTGAGATTTCCAGTGGAGGATGAACACCGTATGAGCGGCGATAGCGAGATTGGAGAATCAAACGGGAGTGTCAGCGATCGAGAGAGAAGTAAGATAACCTAGAAAAAGTTAAATCACATTGGTTTGTAACACTACTTTAACACTGTCATATGGTATACCTGTTACATCCAAGACTTTCTCCTCCTAGAACCAGCCCGCGGTCCGGGCTAGCACAAGGCTCTCTTATACCTGTACCAGAAGTACATGGAACTCAAAAAGAAGGGGAGAATGACAATAGAGGTCTTATAACTTTATCATTTTTGGCAATTGAGTCCTATAACTTTGAAAGTGGCTAATTCAGTCCTATAACATC
>JAOYND010098372.1:0-10694 GCA_025802135.1 Lagerstroemia fauriei | reverse complement strand
TAAAGCCTAGGGAGGATGGTCTGGCCGGCAGAGAGGTAATCCCGTCGGTCGCTCTTCCCTTCAAGGTTGTACATCGCAGATCGGACGTCCATGGAAACTTTCAGAGGATGCTCAGGGTTCTGGAGGCAGTTCGCGAACAGTAGTGTGTAATGACCAGCGTCGTTCAGGGAGAAGACTGTGTTGATGCTCGACTTGTCACCCCGGAGCTTATCAAACGTGAAAACGGGCTTGACGCCGCCGGACTGAAGGACACAGGAGATCTCGGCGTCCTCTATTTGCTTCAGCACCAGGAACCAGGAGTCGAGAGTGCAGACGAAGAACCCGACCTTCGCTAGCTCGGGTTCCGGCGCGACAGGGGAGAGGGAGATGTGGGAGACATTGAGCTCGAGGCGGCCCCTGTGGGTGAACCCAAACCCGTCGAATGGGATGATCGGGTGGCCATCGGATCGAATCACCGTCGTACGGATCTCCGCGACGGCCAGCGAAGCGAGAACCAGGGCCAGGAGAGAGAAGAGAGGTGCGGTTCTCGAGAAGGCCATTGTCGCCGCAGTTGATCTGAGAAAGTCGTCCTGAGCGAGAGAGAGTCTTTCTACTCTCCCCTGCAAAGTCCCCCAATCAGAAAGCCTTTCACAGAGAGGGAAAGAAATGCAAAGAGACACCTTTAATTTTGTTAAAATAAAAATCAGATGTCGTTCACAATCTCGACTGAGAGAAGAGTTTTTTCTTTATAACAGATATATTACAAGATAATATTTACATAATATTATAAATTAATTTATAATAAGGCACTAATTTTAATAATTTTTTTATGAAACACTAAAATTAAAAATGTACTACGTAACTAAATCGTATTGGTATGTGATAAGATAAAAATACATACAAAACTTTTTCAATTGAAAGGCAGTTACGACCAAAAATGATTTCCACTTGACCACGGGCGATTGTTATGAGATTCTTTAATAATCTTATAATTCTATGTAATATGAGAAAATATTAATCAGATTATAATAAATAAATAAATAAGTGTTAATTATCCGAGCAGTTATCTTAATTATTATTAATCAGAATAACTTAAGTAATTTTTTATCATATTACTGTGATATAAGACTATTTGAAAAAAAAAACTTATTGATATGGTAATGGTAATGGTGATGATCCCACCATATCTTCCAAACTGGGGACCTATTTGTTGGGGGCCGCCATCAACTCGGTCGGCCGACGACTCCAATTAAGTCGTGGTAGGCACTGGCATTAATGTTATTACCTTCCTTCCTCTGATTTTTAAAGGTTTTTTAAATTCTTTTTTAATGTTTGTTTATAAATATATTTCAAGTCGGAGAGTTAAGAAATTGAAACTTAATTTGCAAGAGAGTGAATACCATCAACTTATCCGTTTAATTTTTAAGATTAGACATTAAATCTAACATCTTATAGGTCAAGTGGTTATTTTATTAAAAAAATTATATTATATTTAGAAAATAATTTTTCTAATAGAAATTATGATGGTAGAAATAAAGTGTTAAAAATATACTAAAATTTGAAAATAAAGGTCCATGGAGAAAGGAAAAAATTTTAAATGGTCATCTCTCACAATGACATAGTTAATAAGAAATTACCAAAAAAAAGCTAGCTAACAAGGTTAAAAAAATTAGATAGTCCTATCTCATAATAACTTGGTAAGAAATAATCAATTAAATTACTTTGATTAAAAATAATTAAGGTAATTACTAGATGATTAATACTAATTTATTTATTTATTATAATTTAATTAATATTTTCTCACGTCGTGTGATGGGATAAGATTATTTAAGAATTTTCTCTTTTTTTATATCGATGGTGTGTGGCACCGTAGCAACCACCGGAGGGTGTATTTACAGCCCTTGGCCCCACATAAAACCCTGGATGCCGACCTTTAGGCAGTTTTGAACCCGGACGCTCTTGGAATTTACTCAAGAAACCTGCCATTGAGCCGTTGCCTTGAGGTTTAAGAATCTTCTCGTTAATAAGAAAGAACAAACTCCGTTGTACAAACTGATGCCGATGGCATAAAATGAGAGTTTCATTGGGGAAATACACAGAAAGGACAAATTTAAATTAAAAAGCGCATGGGATGCCACTTTCATTTATCAAAAAATACAGGGTACATAATTGTAATTTTTTCTTAATCGATTAATCGTATCCTCAACAAATTCACTTTGGTTTCATTTATAAAAAATATAGAGTATATAGTTGTAATTTTCTCTTAACCGATTCGCCCATCTGAAATTCAAACATGAACCTATTAACCTCATCAAGATAGCAGCATCATTGTCGATGTGAATTTAAGCAAACCAAAGTAGATTAGTTGAGGTAATAAAGTGCATATTCCCCTTAAACATGGTCTCGGATTTGAGTCTTGTGAATCATGGGTGTAAATAAAAAATTGGAAATCTAAAAAATTGACAAAATCGACGCAACCCAAATTGAGAAAACCGGATTCATGGGTCCCGGTAAAAATTCAAGGATGTTTTTAAGTTGGAAAAAACGGACCGGAAAATTCGGCCCCCGATAGCGAAGCCCGAGACCGACCCGAAAATTATATTAAGTTTATATTATATGTAATAATCCATTTATTATTACATTTTGACAATACAAATAATATGTTTGATATGTTTAAACTTGAATGTTGATTTATATTTATATTTTTGATCTTCTTAATACACTCAAATATTTATAATTAGTATTTCTTGTTTATTATAATGAATTTTATTTTATTAGTTTTGTATTTAATTATTATTATATTAAAAATCAGGCCCAAAAAACAGATCGAAAAAATTGAACCCAAGGTGATCGGTTTTCATAACCCCTAAACGGTTCTCGGTACGGTTTTTTAACTTGAAAAAACTTACTCGGAAAAATTTGGGCCTGATAATTTTTGGAAAAAACTCATCTGACCCACTCGTTTACATCCCTAGTGTGATTGGAGAGAATTCACCTTTTTTTCTAATTCTTTTTTTTAACTCCAAATAATATTTTATTTCTCTTTTTTCTCGTATACTTATCGAAATAAAGTATTTAATCTATAATTAAATAAAATATATCAGATCCAATTAATTTTTTATTGGGAAAATCCCTCCTAGATTAGATTTTATGGTGTTTGAATATGGAACCAACATGTTGGTGATCTCAACTCTCAAGGGTGAGTCAGGCATGGGGAGAACCCTCACCATATGAAATCCACGAGGACTGTGAGGAATGGAGCCTCTCACGATGAAGACATGAGATCAATGATAAGACTCGTGATGGTGAAGTCTCTTGTAAAGAGAATCATGATGGAAGGTAGGAGATCCCACCATATCTTCCAAACTGGGGACCTATTTGTTGGGGGCCGCCATCACTTCAGTCGGCCGACGACTCCAATTAAGTCATGGTAGGCACTGACATTAATGTTATTACCTTCCTTCCTCTGATTTTTAAAGGTTTTTTAAATTCTTTTTTAATGTCTGTTTATAAATATATTTTAAGCCGGAGAGTTAAGGGATTGAAATTTAATTTACAAGAGAGTGGATACCGTCAACTTATTCTTTTAATTTTTTAGATTAGACATTAAATCTAACCACTTATAGGTCAAGTGATTATTTTATAAAAAAAATATTATGTTATATTTAGAAAATAATTTTTCTAATAGAAATTATGATGGTAGAATTAAAGTAGTAAAATATACTAAAATTGAAAATAAAGGTCCATGGGGAAAGGAAAAAATTTTAAATGGTTTTACCTCGTAATGACGTAATGAGAAAAAAGTAATTAGATTATTTTAATTAGTATTAATTATAATAATTGCTTGATTAATCAATATTGTTTTACTCATTTTTCATATTTTAATTGATATTTTTTCATATCACGTGATACCTAAAAATTTATCGAAGAAAGTGATAAAAGAGGATCAAATTGTCTTTTTCCTTAAATTATGTTGAAAAGTCGAAGATTTTTTCTTAATCAGCATGTTGAACCCACGTTTTGGGCAAGAATTGCCGAGGAAATCACGCTGACAGTACTTCTGAATAATCGGCAACAGGTTTGGGCAGGACGGTAAATTGACGTGGTGGGAGCTGTAGTATAGTATCAAGTTAGGAAATCGCATCACAGGATAATTACCTAAATCTTGCAAGATATAGGAAAATTCTATAGAGAAAATATTTTATGCAATGGTGTCACCAACAAATAAAATTTAATTATTTTTAAGGTTGATTTTATTTTTATATTTTATTTTAAAAAATCACAAAATAACTAATTTTTATTGGTCGATATCATCATTTAAGTATTGTCACGTGGTAATATCATGAGCCACCATGACTTCTTATTGTTTTTGACCAAAGCTTTTCCCTAATAAATGATAGTTAAGAAATTACCAAAATAAAAGATAGATAAGAAGGTAAAAATTTAAATAGTCATATCTCATAATAGTGTGGTAAGAAGTGATTTAATTAATTAAATCACTTTCATTAAAATTAATTAAGGTAACAGTTCGAGCAATTAACATAAATTTATTTATTTGTTATAATTTAATTAATATTTTTTCACGTCACATAATAAGATAGAATTATCTAATAATTTCTCGTTAGAAAAACTCCCTTGTACAAAGTGATGCCGATAGAATAAAATGAGAGTTTCACTGGGGAAATAAAAAGAAAGGACAAATTTAAATCAAAAGGCGCATGGGATGCCACTGTCATTTATAGAAAATGTAGGGTACATAATTGTAATTTTCTCTTAATCGTTCATCGTATCCTCAACCAATTCATTTTGGTTTGATTTATAAAAAAACATAGAGTATATAGTTGTAATTTTCTCTTAGGGTATATTTGGATGGAGGTGAATGAAGGGGAAAGGAGGGGAAGGGAACGGAGGAAAATGGAAAGGAAATCTTTATCTTATTTGAATTTATTATAATAAGAGGAAATGAGGGGAAAAATTAACCTCGTAATGACTTATTAATAAATAGATAAAAATACATCTCTTCCTATCAAACTTGATTACAACTTTTTTCTTGTATTTACTATATTGTACTTAAGTCTATCATCAAATATCTACTTAAAGTGAGTTAATAGAATGTTCACACATTCAAATTAATTTTAACAAAATGAACTTTTAATTAAATAATTCGATAACAAAATATTTGATCTATTATAACACAGCAAAAAATATAAGATTAGAGAGTTGAAAGTAGAGAGACACGATTCGTTTCTAATTTGCATAAAAAAAAGTGAGATTAGAGTTATTGTAATGATCTCGTAAAATAGGTAAGTTGATAATTTTGTTAAAATGAATTTTTATTACACGTTCCACCTCCATTCAATCAATCCCAATTCGGGATTGAAAAAATAAGGGTTTTAGAGGGGAATTTGGGTGAATAATTTCCCTCCATTTCCTTTTCCTTCCGTTAAATAGAACTACCCAAATAATGAAAAGCTTTCCCCTCCATTCACCTCTATCTTAGAGCACTATCCCTAACAATGCATGCATTCCCCCGATTTTCAGCTGCAGAAGAAAGTTCCTGGTCCAGCCACCAAGAATGGGATGGCTTCTCTTTGACTTGATTGCATAAAGACACGTCCAACTAAACTGTGCATCCTAACCCAACCTCTATTATCAGCCTATGACTCGGTAATTGCTCTCAAAACCATTACCGAGAGAAGCCCTGTTCTGTATGTGCAAGAATATGAACTTTTCATTTTCGAGCATCAATACTCAATCGAAAAATGCTCTGCAATTGCAGTAACATGTACTCTCGTGAGGCCACGGAATGCATCATGGAAAAGAACTACAACATTGGCGAGTACGATGAAGCAGGAAAACATTAGAAAACAAACAGGTGAACCGTGGACAGAGTACTATAATATAGCAGTAGATTAACCAAGCGTAGAAACAAAATGAGACGGTTCTTGGTTCCTTTGCAAGTTCACATTGAGCTATCTAACTGGGGGTTTCATCGGTTCATTTCACTCCCCACAAAACAAAACTTCCATTCCAATCATTTTCTTGTATCAAATCCAATGCCCCTTTTTCCGGGCATTGCCTGGCACAGAACAGAGAGAAAGTGGCGGGTTTTAGCCGATCCATTAGGTCTGATCACTTGGGGGTGATTTACCAATGCTGCTTGTGCCAACAGGGCTTCAGCCAGTGGCCCACCGGGGCTCATCCAATGAGGCTTGGATTCAGCTCTGCGATCACAGTCCCAGCCGCTAGTAACAGTATCATAGCCACTAAAACGGCCCATTTGCCCGAGGCTCTCCTTTTCATCATCTTCTTCTCCAACTTCTCCACCAGCAGACATGGCCAAACTAGGAGACAAAGTTGGCATTCTTTTGGATAAAAAGGAAGAGCCCTTTGGCCAGTTTCGATCCTCCAAAGAGGTCATTCCGAGTAACAAGCTGCACTGGTCACTAACATGGCCTCTTGTGAGAGCTTGCAGTTCTTGACCAGGCCAATAAGTGCTCAGAGACCCGAGATGATGCTGTTGTTGGTCCAGAGGTGAATGATGCCACACCAACCGGTCTGAATTGGGAACAGCAATTACTTCTCCTGCCTTGAGGCACTTCAAGGACCTTCAGGAACAACTCACAAGAAAATAAAAAGAAAATAAGGAAAAAAAATTTAATTCAACAAGGGTAGGGGGCCAAAAGCAACAAAAGGTGGCACTTATTGGCAAGAAACAAGAATACAACAGGATGTGCATCACTGCATTCAATGAGTTTGGATAAGCACAGAAGATCAAGATGTAATGCCAAAACAACAAATAATAATAATAATAGTATGGCTGCTCAGTTAGAAATATAGACACCCCATCTTGTAATTTTTGTACACATACAGTTTGGAGGCGGTCAAATATTGTTAGATTCCAAGAAATGTCAAGATTAAAAGGTAAGTTTAAATGTACCAAATGTTTTTTTTTTTAATTGTATGCTGAAATGTGAGATCATGGTACTGGAAAATGCCAAGAGAAAACCTCCTTTTTTCCATCTAGATATCAATTTTCTCTCCTTTTAAAACTTAACTGCCACTATTTCAAAAGGTTTTGAATTTTCATGACATTTTAAAAGGCCTAAAAAGCACAGCTTTGCTTGAGAGCATTTTGAAAAGAGTTATCAGCTTTATTACTGAAGAAATAAAAATGATTATTACTCAAAAGTACATATTAAGCGAAAATAGTTGTTGGAGAATATGGCTGTGGAATAGCACTCAATGAAGAAAGCATGGATATGCCATTCTGCAAATTACTGTGCTCTGAAAACAGGAAGCATGGAAGCTAAATTTTCACCAGTGAAACACATAACTTAAGCTAAGCTAAATTGGCATCAACTGACTTAGTGCAGCAGATTAATGGCAAGACTTAAAAGAGAAAATCATTCTTATTATGGCATTGCAGATATTTGCTGAAGCAAATCCAACAGAGAACTTCTCAGTAAAGCGAATCTTGGAATCAATCATAATCACTCACCTTGGAGTAGCGGAGCCGCAGCATGAGAGAACTCTTTGTGGGTGTGGTAGGGAACTAAATGAGAAAGAGACTCCTGTCTGGAAGTGGAGGAACTAGAGAAGCTCGATTGTGTTGGCTGCACGGGCGACTTATTAGCAGGGTTGTTACTTATGAATTCCACAGGCTTTCTTGAACGGGGACGGTTCTTGTGAGAGTGACGCTCACAGTACTTCTGATACGGAGCCACATTACGGGAGCATCTCCATTTCTTCCCGTCTGTTCTCTTGCATCTCCATGGCTCGGGATCTGAGCATGATGACAAGAGGGAGATAAAACCATCATTATCATCATCACCCTGCATATGGAAACAAAGTTGATTTCAGCCATGTTCAGTATGGAGAAGCAGGAAATGCCCATTTTCATTTCATGGCTCCAGATATTGGCCTAACGAAGCAGAAGTCCTTGTGAGGAAATTTACGAGTTGGGCCGATAATAGTAATCGATTTTAGGGGCAAGAGGAGCTGGGGAGGCGCGGGAATAGAGGCCACCATGTACTCGAAGATCAATGTTTGCCTCTTTAATTCTTCCCTCTGGGCAAGTGTGAAAGCTGTCCTTGAGTTCCCCATCATTCCCCCATCATTCCTCCTGTCATCCCAATCCTTTAATCAGATCATACAACAAAAAGGTCATCTTTTTATAAACCAAAACATCACCGTACATGGCGAATGAGGTTTCTCATATTGTCATGGAACAAACCAGAAAATCTCTAGAAATCATGAGCATGTGGCAGCTCCTTGTAATCCACAAAAGTAGAACCATAGAAACCATAAGCTGCCTCTTATCCAACAGCCCTGAAGTTTCCTTCCTTCGAGCCTACCTAGTTCCCCACCAAACGATCCATTTCACCTCTCCAAATCTGAAGCGATCCTCCCATGATTCGAAACTCTTAAGTCCAAAACTGATTGTTACCCTTCTCTCTACCTGTCCTTGTTTCTCTACTTGAGTTGAAATAACTTACTGGCAGAGAGAGGAAAAGGACAGACGCTTTTCTTTTACCTGGCAAGGAAGAAGAGGGACTGAGGAATAGAGTATCTGCAAGGGCAGTAGTAGCAGTTACAGCGGCAGCAGAGTTGAATGGAAGAGAAGACCTTTTCACAGCACCGGATTCAGCAGAAGAACTAGCAGATCCGCCACTTCCTTCTCCATATTCTCCGAGACCAAACCCACCTCCAGTTTCCATTAACTTCATCTTCTCATCATGAGACACAAAAATAAAAATACGAACCGTTATCTAGACAGGCTCTGAAACCGACTCTTCCTGTTTGTTCCGTGATGGATGAGGAAACAAGGGACGGAATCAGAAACCCAGAGCTCAAGGTTTATATGAGAACTTGCTGCTGATGCTGCAGTTCTGAGACGGTGCCGCCTTTTTGAACCATAAACAAATATGTGCGGAGTACTTCTGGGAGGGGTAGAGGTTCTGCTGCTCTTTTGCTTCCTTTGTTTCCAACATTCACAGATCTTCGCGAATGCGACAACCCCATCATTCTCTCTCCCCCTGCCAGTACCGTGCCCGTTCTCTGAGACCAGATTGCGACACCATCAGCCCCGCTTTCACACACCCATTAACATTGTCAAGAAAGACGGTGGAATACTTTGAGAGTGAATGCCCATTTGAGACAATGAGAGTGCCTGTGATACTTGTGCTATATTTAAAAAAAAAAAAACTTTCATGCTCATGGGCTCACTTTATATTACAGATATTAGAATGGAATGGAAAAAAAAAAATTTGAACGTGACATTGTTTCACAGAAATTGCTAATATGCCGATATTTCACCAAGGGAAGAATTCACCTCTCGTTTAGGAGAGTCCGAAATGAAGAAATTGGGTTCTCCCTTCTCTTTAAGGAGTGAAATTGGCACTGTAACTCACTTCAAATTATAACCCAAGTTTTTTTTTTTCCATTTCTTTTAACAAACTTAAAACAATATCTCTAATAATTACCATATTTGGTCAATCGTTGTTGACTTTTCATCACCCAGTCCCACGCAGCAGTGGGAGTTTTGACTAGCTTGACCCCTATTGACCGATATCTTCTGGCCTCAGAAGCTTCATCCATCCCCATCGATCACGGCGTCAAGAGACGGAAAACCACAAGAGGCATCGGGACTGGGGAGTCGTAATGATAGAGCAAGTGGGGCCCACTTTGGCTTCCGTACCAGCTCTGGGGAGATTCAGAGATGGTGAGACAGTAAGACTGAAGAGGGAACCATTGGTTTGAGGCTTCCCTTTGATGTGATGCTCTAACTGAATCGTCAATACCATTTTGCCTTCTTTCCTATTTTTATTTTTTATATATAAAACTATCCGAATTTTATCTGACTAATTTATACAGTTTTGTACATATATCAAAAAGCGCACGGGTAGGGTAAAGTCGCAGGCACTGACTGACCCCAAGAGAATTCGAACTTGAGATCGATAAGCACTAACACTCCTCATTACGAAGCCAAATCCTTTGGCTATACCATTTTACTTCTAATCTGCGATATTCAATATCTAAAAGTACAATGAGCCTAACTCATACAAGTTCAAGTTGATTCGGCCATACTAAGAACTCTCCCAATTGTAAATTTATTATCTTTCACAAAACTCGAAACAAAAAAATTAATTAAGGAAAAAATGTATCGAACTGTCTCAATCAACCTATGTTGGGCAACACGGTTTTGCTTCCTTTTATATTTGGTTTTGCACAACTTTATATTTAAAACTCTAAAAAAATATTGTCTAATTTATGTTCTAATTAAGTTGAATAAGCTTTCCTAATTATAAATTTTCTTTATTCCTGTGATTAAAATCCGATACATAAAAAAAAATGGGGGAGAAAAAAAAAGGACATGAACTGCATCAACCACTTACCCTCGTTTCAATTTCACATGACAGTGTCATTTTACTGAAAGGGAATTCTTCTCAGGTCCCACGAAACAATGATCTCCCTAGAAAGTGAGATCCAACACACTGCTTCCACTTATACCCAACTGTCTAGGTCGGCAATAAACGATTTCGACGATTTTAGGTTCCAACTGCCATCGCACCGGAAGGTCGGATTTTCATGGTCGGACCGGGTCTTTCCATTTACAGAAACCAGAGAAGAAGGCAGAGGTTCCCCGGCAAGGTGCAGAAGTGAGAACTGAGCTTCTCATAGGCCGAAACACTGGGGGACGGGCAACACTACGA
>JAOYND010098055.1:0-10698 GCA_025802135.1 Lagerstroemia fauriei | reverse complement strand
TAAAGGTACAAAATGAATGTGACCATAATGAGAAAGCAGGATAATGTTTGCATTCCAAAGAAAAGCAGTAGTTAAATCCACTTGCCTGGTCACCACTATTAAGTGGCACAACATCACCAACAACGATATCATAAATTGAAACTTCAACACGTCTACCACCTCTAACAACCTACCAATCCACAAGTGAGTTTTTTTAGCCATAGAGAAAGAACTACAATTTCATGCAGGACAACTAAAGGTCAAACAGACATACCTCGAGATGGATATTTCTCTTCTCATCATTTAGGTTTTGAAACTGAAGAGACTGTCCGTAATCGCTTATAGCTGCAAAAGAATTCACAATAACTTTTCCCCATAAGAAATTCCATTAGACAAAACTTCCGTCCAAAAGAAATTCTGCATTTTTCAAATCCAAGCATATTTTTCCTCATAAAGTGGTAACATTATTTGCAATCCGGGCCATCCGTTACTCGCACTAATCATAAAAGTTTAAAGTTCCTTTTGGAACAGGAGCTTAAAACCCCACTGCAACATACTTGGTTAGCCAAATTGATTGGGTTTGATTATGAGATCAAGTACAAGAAAGGAAAAGAAAACAAAGCTGCTGATGCTCTTTCCAGGCTTCCCAGCCATGAACTCCTGCTTCTACCTTTATCTTTAGTCTTCACTAATCTTTATGAGCAGATTGTAACTTTGTGGCAAGATGATCCTCAGTTACAGCAGCTAATTAAGCAGCTTCAGGAAGACCCCAATACCCATCGGAAGTACTCTTGGGTATCTGGCCAATTGTGATGACAAGACAAACTGGTCGTGGGATCAAATCCTTCACCGCAGCAGCAACTCATCAACTTGTATCATTCTACACCTATTGGGGGTCATTCTGGTGTCCAAGCTACACTCAAATGTATCTCAGCATTGTTATATTGGAAGGGACTGAATAAACAAGTAAGAGAATTTGTTTGAAATTGTTCAATTTGCCTGCAACACAAAACCGACATAGTGGCTACTCCTGGTCTCCTTCAGCCTTTGCCAATTCCAGAACATGCCTTTAAAGAGGTCTCCATGGATTTCATCGATAGGTTACCTCGATCTGAAAGCAAGGATGTGATTTTTGTCATTGTTGATCGATTGACTATACAGCAACTCAAGTTGCTCATTTCATCGATATGCTCATTTCGTGGGCCAGAGCCACCCTTATACAGCAACTCAAGTTGCTTGTTTCTTCTTGGATCATGTTTACAAACTCCATGGCATGCCCTCTGTTATTGTAAGTGATCGTAACCCACTGACCCTATCTTCTTAAGCACATTCTGACAGGATCTGTTGCGATTGCAAGGAGTGGATTTACACGTCCTCTGCATAACATCCCCAATCAGATGGGCAAACAGAGGTGGTCAATAGGTGCCTTGATAGTTATCTTCGATGTATGTGCAGTCAGTCTCCTTCGAAGTGGCATCAATGGCTCTCCCTCGCAAAATGGTGGTATAACACTACCTACCACAACTCCGTCCACTCTTCCCCCTTTGAGGCATTATATGGCATGCCACCACCTCTGCATATTCCTTATGTTCCTCGTGATTCTACAGTAGAGACATTAGATCAACAGCTCACTACTCGTGAAGAGGCCCTTCAAAGACTTAAGTTTCATGTACGGAGATCCCAGGATAGAATGAAGTCTCAAGCATATAAACGGAGGTCGGAACGAATTTTTCAGGTTGGTGATTAAGTTTATTTGAAGCTTCAGCCCTATCATCAATCTTCAATACATGTTCGAACTTCCCATAAGCTTTCCCCAAAGTATTTTGGGCCTTTCTTGATCTTAGAAAGAAAGGGACCAGTGGTGTGTCAACTAGCTCTTCCCGACCATACTCGGGTCCATCCTATTTTTCACGTTTCTATTCTCAAACGAGCTCCAGGCCCTCCTGAAACTGTTGTTCATTTTTCCTTTAAAGACGATCTTGTCGCCCCTGTTGTTCCTGAAGTAATTTTGGCTAGATGCATGGTTCAACATGGGCGTAGGGCAGCGACCCAGGTGCTAGTTAAGTAGTCGTCCCTTCCTGAATCTGAAGCTACCAGGGAATACCTTTATGATCTGCGTCTCCGATTCCCTACTGCAAACCTTGTGGACATGGTCCTTGGGGAGGGGAGTCTTGATACGTGCAGGTGACTCATTTTGTACTAGTTAATAAACATGGGCCTCATTGTAATAACTATAAGACTGTGGCCTTGATTGTAATTGGGATTCCATGTCTGTTAGTTAGTTAGTGGGGACAACTCCAAGTCTATTAGTTAGTTAGTTAGTTAGGTCGCTAAGACGAAGTAACAGAGCACAAGGGACCTGGTCTCTATACAAGGGAATATGTACAGATGGAAGATCAATGAGAAAGTAGTGGTGATCTTCCCTCTGAAACTTCTCTTCTTCTCTCTTCCTCCTTCCTTCTCTGTTCCAGAATTCTCCCAATTTTCTTCTCTCTCTACACCTATCATTGCCACTGGCCTAAGGGTGTGGGTAGTCAAAGCTCTATGGTGGTTTCTTTTGCCTCGCGATTGTCCCTTGCAGATCAAGATATCCTGGAATGGACTTTAACGCCTACGAAGAGATTCTCTCCACCTAGTGCATAGGATTGGATTTGTGACAAAGTTGTTAAGCAATAGTGGACAAAGTGTATTTGGTTTTCTGGGAATATTCCACGGTAGTCTTTTATTTGTTGGCTTGCCTGGTTAAACAAACTGGGTACTGAGGACAGATTAGCATGATGGCATTCTCACATTGTTTCCACTCACTGCGAGTTCTACTTCAAGGGACCTGATGCACGAGACCATATATTTTTTTCCTATGCTTTCACGAGAGTTGTTTGGTCGGAAGCATTACAGAGGTTGGGCATTAGTAGATCCGATGCGGATTGGCATTCAGAGTCTGTGTGGTTACTTCAGCTCCTTGGACGATGTTTGGATGTGGTTGCTCAGAAGTTAGCCTAGACTTGTTATATTTATGTGATCTGGACAGGGCGAAATGGTTGGCTATTTCAAGATAGGTCTCAGGGAATTAAGGAGCTTGCTAGGTTTATTGTTCATATAGTTCGAGTGAAGCTAGCTTCTTTACCTAGGTTTCATACTTGGCTGGGGAACTCAGTTATAGCTTCTTGGTTGTTTCAACAATTTTAGCTATGTCTTGATTGTACATATTTTTTGAATTGAATGAAATACCATTTTTCCCAAAAAAAAAAACAGCTCAGCACGGAGAGATCTATGCAATTGGAAGATAGCCGGTAGATGAAAGGAAATCAATACCTGTAACAACAATGATGAAGGTAACAGCAAAAGCATTGCTCCAACCATCATGCCAACCTTCTTTAATACCCTATAAAAGAGGAGGAACACATTCACCTAGGCTAGACAGATATATTAGGGCATATCAACAATAATATCAAAACTCAATGAACTTCTGCAGTTGAATTGGTTAAAGTCTGTCGTACTCCACATCCTTCTACAAAAGACAGATTCCTAGATGTATCACAACTTGCAGGATACAGCTCCTTTTCTATCCGAGCTATTTCTTTCCATTAAAGTTGAGCCCAGCTATACTATCTAATAAGCAAAAACTAAGACAACCCAACAGATACAAGAAATGAACTCCTTACAGAACAACTATCAGGTAGCTCTTACCTTTGTGTTTATTTCCAATACCAGACAAGCCACTGCAGCTATCATCAATATGATCAAGGTAGGATCCTGCCAAGCTTCCCACAGGAACATCTGAGAGATGGACATCAAAAAGGATATAAGAATGTCAGATTATCCAGAAATTTCTTTAGTTTATAAGTAAAATATTATCTTACATTGGCAAATTTAAGAGGTTGACTTGGAAAGAAGATTTACCCAAAAACTCCTCCCTTTCTTTTGAGGATAAGTGTTTGAGCCAAAGATATTCCTCCGTGCCAGCACAGCTGCATCATCTCCATGAATACCTTTGTCTAAGTTTGTCTTTATCAGCTCCGATAGGCCCTTAACCTAAAATCCAAGGAAATCTAAATTACCCTATCAAGACAACTATAATTTTCTTATAGGAACTGAAACTGGAACTGGAACATCTAAGAAATTACTTTTTTCAAGGTACACATACCCCTCCATATACTTCCAAAGCATTACAATTGTGGTCTCTTGTCATCAGTGCAAGCTGATCTTGACTGATCCCAAAATCACCACTTGGGATCGGGGGTTGTATAACTCCTAATGTAATAGAATGAAAATTCCAACAAGAAGCATGTAGAAAGACAGAAGGGGACTGGTAATGACACAGCTTGGCAACTTCGAAAAGAGAAACTATGTAGCAATACGATAGAGCATCATCTCATAAAATGAAGGATCTATTTACACCAAAGGAACAGCAACAAGATTAAAGAAACAACCAGGGTAAAAATCCTAGAAGCAAACACAATGTTCTCTATGCTCCTCTGTTCGAGTCATACATGGAAAAAGAAAAGGAAATGAAGGAGGGTAAGATGAAATTAAAAGAAGGTATGGTTACTAAGAAAAAGAAACACGTTAAACATTCATATGGTTAAATTAGTGCCTCACATGGAGACTTCAAAAATGTTTCATTTCATCTAGCAAGAAAAGCAACAAGAGATCTTGTAATCAGAGTGCGAAATAAATGCAAATCTAACCTAGCTATCACGAACAGCAACCAAACTACCTAACCAGGATAAGTTATATCATGGCATTTCATGATTAAGTAAAGACACAAATATATGATTAAGAAGTACCATTAGGTTGTCCTCCGGCTGTTTGGAAAAGATGTGCAGCCTAAAGCCAGTGGAGAAAAGACTGAGATAAGAGATGAGCAAAAGATTAAATATAAAAAATATCAACAATGCATTCCTACACGAATGGCCTGAGCATGAGCTCTGATCTTCCTTGAAGTTTGTTGCTTCTCTTCCTCTTTCTTCAAGTCGCGGGTGTATCTGAATCGTCTGGAGGTATTCAAAACCAGTGCCGCTTGCTACAGAAAAGTAACGTAATGAGCTTATAATTCTAATATGATTCTTCATAATTTCTAACAACAGAAGGGAACCAGTGCTGCATAGCCAAGTCAAAGATGTCTAGCTCATAATCTAATCCTGTAAAATGATGAGTCAAGAATGGAAGCACATATAACTGTTATATTACCGAAAAGATACTAAGCAAACTGCAGATTACTTTATAGAGTCAACAGTAGCACATCCATGCAATAGCAAAGATTTGACTTTTAAAATTTGAACCTGCACAGCTTGGAAATTTTATGTACCTCCGGCCAAGAAATTCGGAATACTAAATATTTTTATTCCCGACGCTTTTATGCTATTTGTTATTCTGATTATTCTATGCGTAGAACTCCATTTGCCAGCAGCACAGTGGACAGAGAAAATAACACAAAAACTGAGAGTAGGAGAGGAGTTACCCTCCATCGCGTGAGCCGGTCTATAGGAGCGTTCTTGGTGCTAGTGATGTCAAAGGGACCAGAGGAATCATCGTAGTCATCATCGAAATGACTTCCCCCGGCTCCCAGGTCTTGCCGTCGATGGTATGGCAACACTTTAAAGTTGGTACCATCCATTTCTTCAGTATACAAAAAAAATATATAAGTGTAAAAGAATATAGAATGAAAAGAGAAATAAATGAGCACTTTAATTTCACTAATGAGAATTTAATTCAGGTCTTCTTAGTCTCACGTTAATGACAGTATCATTACACCAAACTCTCTTTTTCATGTACATTGTTATTAATTCATATAAGGAAAGATATGTGTTTAACAAATAGGACTTAGTCTAGTGGTACCTCAATTCTCATTATGACATTTATGTATCCCTTTATTACTGCTTCATCTTATTATATGTGCCTCTTTTATATTAAAAAAAACGTGTTCTATCAAAAAAAAATTTCAACAATGATTTAAGATTTTATGCCCCGTACCTCACGCTGTTTGACCGAGTGCATAAAATGATTCTATTAAGAATCTAACGGGCAAAACGTGATAATCGACTAATCGTGTAAAATCCTCTTAATAAGAAACAAATTGCAATTCTGCCGTCCATCCGATGAGTTATTCTAGACACTCTCCCTGTAAGAGGATGGGGAAGTGACATCTCTATAAATAAGTGATTCTAACTCGTCACGTGACTTGAGAAAACACTAATTAAAGTATGACAAACGAGAAAATTACTTTAATCACCCGAATAGTTACCGTAATTAACACTAATTAAAGTAATCCGACGGTTTTTTCTCACCACGTTATTATGAGATATTATCATATAAGATTTTTTCCTATAAATACATATTCAGTCCTTCAACATTGGAAGATGGTTATTTAATGGTTTACCTCTTGTCATTGTATGATTTTTTGCGATGTGTACCACTAGCATTTAGAAGTCTAATGGGTTCTGACAATTCCGTTCAAACCGGATGGACTGGCTAGTGGAATTTTAACTTGAGATTTTCCTTAAGGAAAAGAAACGTCCTATCATTTCAATCAATCCAATTTGGTAGACTGTATGGGTATTAGACTCAGTGATTTTGTATATTTGTGGAGCATGTGATTTCACATCAGATAAATACGAAGATATTATGAGAATAAAGGAGGACTAAGCCACCGTACCCAATCAACTTAAGCTAAGTGCAAATATGAAACTCATGGGTAGTAAGTCGAGTCCACAAAAAGCATATCTCATGGTTAGTTGCTACCCTTTCTTCAAGTAAAAAAAGAAAAATGCCTAACTTATACTCAGTAAAAACGGATTTAAGGGTGTGTGTCCTGCATTTGAACTTGAAAAAATCAGTAAACTTTTAAACAGTTCATTAATAGTAACTATAGCTTTATTTAAGTATCTTACTCTCCCGTTGAATCCGTCTTTTGGTGGTCAAATGTTAAAGGTGGTGTGCAACGGTATGTAGCATATGTGAATCATGTTACCACATGGCAAGTTAAGACTAGAATTTCGTATCAAATTTATTGTGTTAGGCTTTCTTTTCCGATGTGTGCCGTTAAGCAACAAAGTTGTGTTAAACATTTTTTTTTCCAATATGTACTAGAAGTCCAGCAGGGCCTTAACTAAATCTAGATCGAGCTGGGTTGGCTCACTAATGAGAAAAAACGCTCTCAATATGAATTTTCTCTATTTACAAGATTCGAATCCGGGATTTTGAACAAATGTTCAATGAATAATACATGATAACTTCGTTTCCCTTTATTCCTTTTTTTTTTTCAATATATGAATGAGACACATAAATTTAGAAGGAGTAAAAGGAAGAGAGGATGAAAACGGCATGAAAATTCTCACTGGTCAAATCGAACCCATGATTTTTAAGTTATAGGACGAGAGCAGTATCAATTCTGTATCAAGTCCTCTTTCTACTCCTTTTGTTCCCATTCATTTTCCCATGTAATCAATTGTTGAGAATAAATCTCATATCAGATAATTAATAAAAATGATCATGCTTTATAAGAGAATTGGGAACCACCACCTATAAGTTTAGACTTTTACGTGGATATAGGCTCGATACTCTTGTAGGCCCGGGTGAAAATTTAATATATTATCAAAGTAGGTTACCGTATGGGCTCACACCATGCTAGGCCCGATTATGGAACTCGTGGCCAGTAAGCAAAAAATGTCCGGCTTGTGGTTAATTGTTGAACTGGAATATGGAACTCGTGGGATTATAGCCTGAGACCAAAGATAAAATGCCTGAGTCAAGACCAGTTGTCCCCTGGCCCAAGACCGGAAGAAATATGTCCGGTTCAAGATCAATTATCGAGGGAGGGTATTTAAGGACGTCTGAAGTGTGAACGCGTTGTCACATGAGGGTGGGTGTTTAAAATAAATCCCACATCTTACAATTAATAAAAACGATCATGATTTATAAAAGAATTTGGTAGCATCATCTATAAGCTTAGACTTTTAGGTGGATATATACTCGATACTCTTGTATGTTCATGTGAAAATTTAATACCAACTTACAGCTAGTTAACAGTTGAGATGTACCAGACACCACCTTGCACTTTGGTTTTAAGATGCCAATAAGGATCCAGGACGAAGATTGCTAGTCGATACACACCAATCAACCGTTTGGTGCATGCCGGATTTTTAATGAAGATAAGAAGCTGATAGGAAAAAAAAATAAAGAAGGCCCTTGAAAATAATTGTTTCTTTTAATTTTTTGCTTGAATTCTGAAAATAGAAAAAGGTTTTTTGAAAAAAGATATGGAGAGGTTGGTGGTTTGATTGAAGAACAAATAAGTGAACTTCGGGTTTATGTGGCTTACAAGTTACAACCATTCCGATTAAAATAGGTTAGTTTAAATATTATAAATAGAGGAAATTTATGTTTTGAAGGATTATATCT
Organism: Lagerstroemia fauriei; assembly: GCA_025802135.1. NCBI lineage: Eukaryota > Viridiplantae > Streptophyta > Magnoliopsida > Myrtales > Lythraceae > Lagerstroemia > Lagerstroemia fauriei. The sequence continues at coordinate 2,319 of JAOYND010098055.1, read as the reverse complement.
ATGATGAGTAGATTAAACTCGAACCTAAATTAGCTTAATATAATAATCTTGATACCATGTGATGTACAATGAAAAAGAAAAATAAAAGAGTATGTTATCTTTTAGAGCAATTACGAGAGAGATTCATGATTTTAATAGGAGATGGCCAGAAAAAGAATGTGAGGAACACTAAAATTTCAAAATTATTTTAATTTCAAATCGAGAATAAATGATACAACGCCCTAAAATCTTTTTCTTCGTATTTTATGATAATGAACTATTTGAAATGAGAAAAAGGAATTCGGTAGAGCGAAAGAAGCCATCGCATGCAATTGGAATAAAAACAGGGAAAAGTTCATGCCCTAGTAAGATTCAGTTTTAGAGCAAGACTTCTGCGTAATAGTGTGACCATGTGAGAATACTTACATGGTGACACTAATCGATAAAATTCAGCTATTATTTGAATTTTTCATAAAATCTTAAAAATTTAAAAAAATTAGGAATAACTTAATTTTGTTTGAGGTGTCATCATGTAAGCACTATTATGTGGTGACACTATTACGTTCAAGACTTTCTCTAATTTCTAGTATTTTTTTATGATGAGGGTATTTGGGGTATAGGACCCGACTAGTCCCTGTGGCCCATGAATACCCTGCAAACCTACGAGCCCGGTTAATTCCATGCTTACGCGTGTGTAGGTGGCCGTAAGAGGTTTTGTGCCTGAGTGATGATTCGAACCCCCGACCTTGACGATTTCTGAAGGTGGATGAACGCCTTACCACCGGAGTTGATCTCGAGAGGTTAGTTTAGACTTATCTTGGTTTCAGGCACATTGAGTTTTTATTTGGACTTATCTTGTATTCAGGCACATCGAGTTTTTGAGTGCTCACTACCCAATATTTGAAAATGGTAATATTAGTGTGCTCTTCTAATTTACTCAATGTTGAGTGAAAGTTCATTTTATCATGAGTCAAATAAAATATCATTATACTAAATGAATTAAAATTTAGAAAATGGGAATAATGATAATGATGATGATGATAATAATAATAATAATAATAATAATAATAATATTGCTGGAAATTAAACGTTTTCCCAAATTGTAAAGCCACACATTGCTTCCTTTATGTGATCGACAAGAGAGCTCCACATTATGCAAGTTGCTTTTGTATTATTGAAGCCAACTTAGTCGGCAGGCAATCTGACACTGCTGTTGCTTTTTTTTATTATAAATGAGGTCGATGTGTCTAGAAGAATGAGGGAGGAAGAGGAGAATAAAACGACACATGGGTCCCACTAGTAAAAATCGAATTCAGAATTTTTTAGTTTCGTATTAAGAGTAATATCAACTTTATTGAATCTCTCTTTCTTAGACTACCCCCTCATGTAAGAAATTTAAGACCCAATAGTATTCTCAGATTGACGTGTTGAAATCATTTAAATTAATTGGAAGCCTACCGAATATATTGGAATAGATGTATGATCAGGTTGGATCGATCACGAACGTGCGCCTCGATCTAAAACCTGAAACAAATAAACAAACCAATTAAAGCCCGTTACTTCTCTAAATGAGATGTTTAGGTGGTAACACATGCCCTTTAAATAGACGGAATTAGAGATCTCTCAAAATAAGTTTTTGTTATATATTTTTCTATCAAAATGATATTATCTAACCACAAGAATGTAACAGAGATCTCTCAAATAAGTTTTTCTTATATATTTTTCAAAATGATATTATTTAACCACAAGATATGTAATACCTCACTCAGATATCAAATCCTATATTGTAGTATGATGGTCTCCTAATAGAGATATTTATTTCTTTATTTAGATATTAAAAATATCCAACACTTTATAATTTCACTTGTTCAGTATCATCAATTCTTTTTCATGGAAGTGTACATTTTTTATCAGTAAAAAGAGGACAGTAGTAGTTGATATCCAGCTATTTGTTACGTAATGTTCGAGTTTTTCTTGGAAATGTACATTGGGACCATATTTTTCTTGTATAATTTTCTTTTTGCTGGGCGTATATAATAATCTTTTAGCAATACAAAGGTGGTCATCATAATTTTAAGGGAATTTAAGTAATAAATTATACAAATATGCATTGGTTCATATGATTTGGTATCCATTACCTTAAAGAAAATCTCGAATTTCAATATTATTAATGAATAAAATTCATAATTTTAAAAATTTTATCATATAGTGAATTGTAATTTTTATGTTATAGAGTAAACTGCAATTTTCATCTCTAATATTCCGTACAACCACCATTTTTATCCCTAAGCTAATTTTACCATCAATATAATCCTCAATATTTGCCAAACCCTAACAATT
>JAOYND010097947.1:0-10706 GCA_025802135.1 Lagerstroemia fauriei | reverse complement strand
TTACAGTTTAATACATTTCCTTTCAAAATTGTTACAGTTTAGTACAAAACGTCAAACTGCCGTTAACACCGTTAATGTTGTTTAACATTGGTACAACATTAAAGTCGTGTCCATATCAGATCTTCACGTCACCAATGCTAAATAGCATTAACGGTGTTAACGGTAGTTTGACGTTTTGTACTAAACTGTAACAATTTTGAACGGAAATGTACTAAGCTGTAACGAGAAAAAGGAAATGTATCATTATGAAACATTATATAAAGGAAATTTACTGAAATGTAATGAAAAAAGGAAATGTACCATTATGAAACTTTTCCTAAAGGAAATGCACAATCTATGTATTTTTCCGAAGAAAAAATAAAAAGTAAAATGAGTCATCACTAATCATTTAAGAAACTAATTTTAAGGTTGATCATAAATATGTTATTAACCTAAGGTAGCACGCCACTACCCACCTAGGTTCCTATCTGTCACTCTCGAACCAAAAAATGGATTCGGGTCTATTACACTAGAGAAGCTCATAAGCCAATCGACAAGCCTTAAAATTGGTACCCTAATATTATTTCTAACTTGTTTTGAATCAGCTCCGAATTTTCTCTGATAGTGAGAGAAAGGAGGAAAACCTGAACAAGCTCTTAGTCAAAGAATGCATCCTAGCCTCGAAGCAAAAAAAAAAATAACAAGACTTGCAAGGGCGTTACATAGAAGAAAAATGCAAACTAAGAATGTATAACCATCACCCAAGGGACCCTAAGATCAACGAACCGAGTCGTGTTGTCATGTAAGAAACGATGCAGAAGGAGACATGCCGACCATGACCGTCTAACTCATATGAGCAGAATTAATCAAACATCTTGCCACCAAATAACTAAGTGCAAAGGACATGACCACACGGTGATCATAAAGCTTGTTATCATGTTAAATGCAAATGCCACTTCAAGGACCCGAATCAGCAAATGCATCTAGAAGTATTGATCGGCAACCAACAATCTTGATATTGTCAAGCAAAGAGATGCATGAGAGCTATATTATTATGACTATGATTTCCTCACCCGAGACTACCTAACGAGATGAATTCACTTTCTCTGATTTATCATGACTCTCGAAAGACGAGATTAGGGTCCATGTATCAATAAGCATAACACATGCAAGTCAAGAAAGAAATTCACTAAGGATATGTATATGCTCAAGAATACGAGAATGAATAGGTGGCTGTGACCATCCTTGCTCTTGCTTAAATCAAACAATGAATTGCTAGAATCATAAACTAACAGGCAACTATCCATCATCAAGACAAGGCTCAATTTTCCATTTAACCACATGTCGTCAATAATATGAACACATTTTTCAATTCTATTTTCTCATGAAAAATGCATAGACGTGTGAATTATTTGCATGACGGAGCGCCACAAAACATTAAGATAGAAGACATGCCTCGAATCCCATCATATTTTCAATGTGATGATCCATGAGTCCTCTTTGAATTTCTTAGTACTATTTTAAAGAAACAACTTATTTAAGTGAATTTTACATTTTTGTCTTCTCTAAAAATTTTCATCTCAAGTCAATGCCCACTTGATTGCACAATCAGACTTAGATCAATGATATCACAACCAAAAAAACAGATCCAGCACTTGATTTAATATAAGCTGAGTTCCAAAATTCAAGCTAAGATGACTAGACATGCATAAATTATAACTCATGTATCACAAGGAATGGTATGAAAAAGAAAGGCTCATCAATCTGATTAAAGGGGACACTAATCGAGCAAATCAACATGGAATTCAAGTGGCGACCATTACACCCAATTGTCATGGATTTACAATCAAATATGGAGGTTACCATCAAAGAACCACGAAGGAAAAGTATGAGACAACAGACCGCACCTTAGTTGCCGGCCTGTGGTCAGTTCAGTGTGGCTATGATGGTGCTCGGGACTCATCGAGTAAGGCCTGCTGCTGGAGGATAGCAATGAAGGGGAATGAGTAGAGGATGTGGCTGCTCGGATTTTCGGGAAGTGCTTCGGAGTTTTTTTTTGTATGTCCTTTAGCATTCAGCTCCTCCCCTCTAATGCACTTGATCCGGGAGTCAAATACGGAAACAAGGATGATATGGAGACTCAAAATCAGCCATCTAACCTCTACCACTACAACAAAACTTTGTTTTACCATCTAATTTTTACCGATAAATGGTTTGTCGATATTCTATCGACAAATTACCGTCGATCAATCAACAAATGAAACTTATTCAAAGAAAAAAATATTTAAAATGACTTTTTAGACAAATTACCGACAAATGTCATTGTCGATAATTTCGATGACGGGATTTGGTCGAAACTTTATCGGTTTTTTAATTTTCCGATAACTTACCGATAAATTTTAGAAAAAATGAAGTTTTTCAGTAAATTTATTTAAATAAGCATTTCCAACAAATTATAGACAAAATATTTTATCGGTAAATTGTGAAAATTTTTTACTCCTATATCTTTTTTTTTTGTACCACCAAGTATACAAAAATACAATAGATGTTGATCAATTCCAACTTGAGTTAGTCGATCCACTAATGGATTAATCTCTCATATTGAGAATGATTTAAGATAACAATTTTTCTCTATTTACTTAAGATGAAAGTGATCGGGTTAAAGAGATTTTTTCTTTATATGGGTGGGTCCTAAATTTTTCAGTTGTTTTTTCAAATCTACAAGATCATATTTAGGATAATAAAAATCAGTAATCATGATTATGAATTTTTCGAATTCTGAATTCAATATAAGAATGAATTAAATAAAAAAATAGCAAAATCAAACTGATTATATTAAGACTCATAAAGATAAGATTTTTCATGTTAGGTTAGATTAATTTTTTCGACTTTTATTTTTCATTTACACCTCACCATTCACAAAACTTGCATACAAAAACATAATTAAAGGAATAAGACATATTAAACGATCTCAACCAGTGTATGTTATTTAATTTAAATATAATTATGTTTAATAAGATAACAAAAGTAGGCCTTTGTTCTGATGGTAAGGCCCTCAATTTCCAATTACCAGCGCAAGGATCAATTCTCCATGTGAACAATGCCAAAAAAAAAAGCAAATAGCTTGCACTGGAGATTGGCTCCTGAGCTGAGATTGAAAAGAAAAAAAAACAGACAGTTTGGGGCGGTGGATTGGCTCCCGAGTTGAGCTGGCTTAAACGATCCAAAGCCCAATAATTATTTCTTTTAATAAAAAGTTCCGACCAACATTTTTTCTATAATTTGTCAAAAATTCTGACAAACATGATGGTCGCAAGTTGGTCGAAAATTCTTACAAGCATGGTGATCGCAAGTTGTTCGAAAATTCTGTCCACTGTTTGTCTTAAATCCGGTGATAAATGTTTTCAACGAGGGTTTTTACGTCTAAGCTATGGTTGTCGATAATTTTATCAACAATGATGAATTTCAACAAATTTTTTTACAATTTCGACAACATACATGCAGATCTTTTCATCGGTAAATAAAGAATTTCTTGTAGTGTACTTTCTGAATCGATGGAGCTGCACTAGTATTTTTTTTATCCATTTTTACTCAATCTTCACAGCTAGAATATCACCTGTCCATATTAGTTTTGGAATTGCCCCGTTTTTCTTCTCCTTAGCTGAGCACGGATTTTATCTTTACTTTTAAAAATGAATGTTCATTGCATTAGTGACCCTTGAAAAACTAATCTTGCAAAAAGATCTCAGGATCAGTGAGAAGCAAATTTTCGAACCTAATTGGCTGGTACAGGCACGCTCTACATACTGAGGCTCAATGATCAATTTTCTTAGGCTGATTCTGAACTTTTGAATACTTTGTTCTATTTTTCTCTTGATCCTTTGTCAGTTAGGTTCCAAATTCCATAAGTGTTGCTCAAATTGAATATTCCAGTAAATATATATGTTTTATCTTATCAAACCTGCCACATCTCAGTTACTATTCATAGATTGGACCATCTTTGTACAAAAAATTGTATCTTCATCTCCAAGGTGAATTTTGGGGGTCCAAGAACATTCAATCGAAGCTAACTCAATGCTCTTCATGATAAATCCAAATTTGCTTAGTTTTAGCTCCGTTAAGTTTTAAATCCAAATTGTATCAGAAGAATCCCTATTATGGCTACATCTAGGAAAGGTAAGCTTTATTTGGCCATGGGATAAAAGAGGAGAGATTACGATTAAGTTTATATACATGTTTCTAAGAAGAGTTAAGAGGAAGAATGATGTACACTATAGACACCTCATTTTAGCCCGAAAAAAAAAACTTGAAACCTTGCCCCTAAGAAGACAATCAAGCTCATTTGATGCGTACATTGCTAGATGTTCGAGGCGATATTTATAGCTTAGGGGAGCTGAGGAAAGTAAATTTAGATTTTTTTTCTAAAGAAAAGTAAATTTAGATTATTCGCAAAGAACATTAGAGTAGCTTGGGTTTGATGTATTTTAGGCACAGAGACTAAGAAGTGAAAAATATGAGTAAGAATCACCAATATTAGTGATTGAATGAGATTTGGAGGCTTGGTAAGTGGACTTAACAGAGTTAAAACTGAGCGAATTTAGATTCATCATAAAGAGTATCGAGTAAATTCAACTTGATGGGTGTTGGACTCCGAAATACACCTTAAAGAGGGGGATACGATTTTTTTTAATGAAGATTGCCCAATCATGTGAACAGTGATCGGACTGTGGCAAGTTTTAGAAGAAAAACTCTATCTATTTATTAGAATGTCCAATTTGAGCAAGACTTATGGCGTTTAGATCCTAACTCATAAGGGGTCAAGGAAAACATAGAGCAAAATATTGAAAAGTTTCAGAATTAGCCAAGCCTCAAAGAGATTCTTTTTTTCAAGGGTCACTAAAGCAATGAATATTAATTAGAAAATTTTAAAAAGGAAAGATAAATTTTTTTGCTCAGCTGATGAGAAGAAAAAATGAGCAGTTCAGAACTAATATGGACAGATGATATTTCAGTTGTGAAGATTAAGTAAAAATAGATAGAAAATATTGGTACAACCCCATTTATTCAGAAATTAGAGAATACATGGCAGATTTTGAGCCTCAATATCCTTCTCCTTTTCGAATTTAATCTCCAAATGAAGTGTATAAAAGGGGAGGAGCTAAAGGCTGAAGGACAACCAAAAAAATCCTGAGGCACATTCAGAAAACCCCAAGGCTACCAACCACTGCCTCCCACTCATCAAGTCGAAGTCAACTCGATGCTCTTCGTGGTGAATCTAAATTTGCTCAGTTTTAAATCCGTTAAGTTCACTAGCCAAGCCTCCAAATCCCATTCTGTAACTAATATTTATTATTCTTTCTCAGACTTTTTACTTCTTATTCATTGAGGTGTCTCTATGCCTGAAATATGTCAAACCCAAGCTTCTCCAATGTTCTTTGCAAATATTATGAATTTACTTCATCTCAACTCTCTTGAGCTACAAGTCTCGATTCAGAAGATGTAAATTACATTTACAAATATAGGCCCAAAGGAATGTGCAAAGTAGGTTTACAAATTCATACTTAGAAAAAATATGGGTTTACAAGTCTAAACTCGAAACATATCGCATGTATACAAACCTAGACTATCAGGAGATACTAGTTTTTGAAATCATAGAATATGTATATAAACCTAGACTCTAAGGAGATCTTAGGTGTTCAAACCTAGATTCAGAAAATATGAATTAGGCATACTAACATAGATTGTAAGGAATATGCAGAGTATGTACACGACCTACCTCGGTAGAATTATAGAGTAAGTATATAAATCTAGAATCGAGAAGGGTGTGGAATAGGTATGCAAACATAGCTCTAAAGAGCTATAGAGTAGATATACATACCTAAAAGTGGAAAAGCTACAGAGTAGGTATACTAATCTAGATTGTGGATAGGTACAAAGTTGGCATACAAACCTAGACATAATAAAAATACATAGTTTGTTTACAAACATAGATTCGAGAGGTACAAGGTAGGCATACAAACATAAAATTAGGCAAGGCAGGTATACAAACTTAGATTTGTCAATTTTTGTAGATATAGATTCTCATTCAATCGGAGCCCACAAATATACATTTCTTTTGATCTTTCCTCTTGGAAAATGGCAAACTGAACCGCTGGAAGCCGACAAATGGATTTTATCTTCTAAGTAGGGAAACAAAGGTAGGTTTTAGAAAATGTCACATTCAAACCATCAAAGTCTCAATTTTTTAAAAATAATTTTTGCACTTGACTCTACTAAGGAATATCCAAGAGTTATGCGATAATTATAGTGGAAGGATAATCAAAGTCACTACCCCAGGCACTTGAGGATAGTTTATTCAACATCTCATGAGATTTTTCCTTCATCTTATCTTGACTCTGATTGTTAAAAGGATTGTAGATTTAATGTAAGGAAAATGAGTACATGATCGGGAAGATATAACGGAATAGAACCTCAAATAGATATTCGTTGAACACACTATTCCCATCTCGGGTAAATGCCAATTAATTAATTAATTAATCATGAGCATTACCGACCATATTTTGACTTACAAAAAGAAAGTAAGACGCGTACAATCAACAAAATGTAGAGACATGCTCAGACATATTCTCATTCTATGTATTCAATCATCTTATCAAATCATCATGTAACATATAATCATCCTTAAACCCACAATCCTACATAATACTAGTTTCGCTTTGCCCACATCAAATAATTTTACATATTCTAATATAGTATTGGAAATTGAAAATCCTATTATAAAAGGTGGTAATTTTTTTTTACCATTACAGTTTTCATGGAGGTACTTTAGAACAATATAACTCTAAGAGGAGTGCTGATCTTTTTGCAACATCCTTATATATGTGCAAATAAATTATTTGTTTGTTCTAATATGATGAGACATCCCTCATATGACGAGTTTATCATAATATGTGAGGCCGTCGATTCATCAGAGATAATCGCATATTGGACTTCGGATCAAATCATGACCCTCTTGCTAGTCTTTGGCATGGTCTCACAAGGCCTGGAAAACCAATCAACAAACTCCCTTTTGGGCTCTATATTTACTCTCCAAGAAAGGTTGTTTCTTCAAACATATATTTTATTACATGGACAGGACCTCTTGCTCGATTTTTCTATCTTTGGTGGGTCAGCTCCTTGTCTCTTCTTCCTTCTTCTCATCCCACTTAATGACTCTTTTTCGCACTTCAACTATTTCAAACTTCTGAACGGTTTCCCTTTTATAGACTCCAAGGGAGTGGTCTTGACAGTTGACATCGGGTGATATGTAGGATAGTTGACAAAAGCCTAGGGTAGCCACCGACCTCTTTCTACCATGTCCATGCCACATTGTATTGATGGCGATGCAACAATTCACCCATAGCTACAAGGGTCTTATGTCGTTCAACAAATGGACATGTGTCGTTCGACACATTATCTTCAAGTGTGCCTATTCCCTATTTGTCACAACCCGAAAATTTGGCAGAGTTTCCATTTGTTTTGGTAACATTCCACATTAAACACAAACCTGCTATAATATTCATCAAAATGATCCTCATTCAACACTACTTCCACATACCATAACTCATCCTTTCACCAACCAAAAGTTCATGTTGTAACATTACATACAAACTTAGATACTTCTAACTTACATACCATTAAGATCTATCTATAAGAAGCTTGACTCTGATCCCCGAAAACTAAAATAGTACTTACGGGCGGCTCGTCCTTCTTCTAATTAGCTGGAAAAATAATATCACAGGGCGTAAGCTGCGAGTTTAGTGAGTACAAATTTCTAAATTAGAATAATATTGTAAATATAATTTCTTAACAAATCACATACATTATAAAATCACAATAAGAATAGCAATGAAAATGCTAAACCATACAATACAAACAAAAGCCATGGAGTCGCACCCCATCAACGACCGAGTTACGATAGTATCGATATTTCGCTCTCTGACAATACCGTGACCCTGCGAAATAATCAATATCAATCTTTCTTCCAATCTTCTGATGCACTTCATCTACACACCACATTCTTGTGGGGGCCGCCATTATCCTCTGACAGTAAGAGCAATTTTAAATTATCTTATTTTTATATTCAGTCGAATACCGATAGTAAATTATATCTCTCTTTCTACTTTTATTTATATTTTATTTTCTTTTTTGGCCCATTTCTAGTCCGTCGGCTTAGTGGTCACCATGACTATTTACGAACTCAATCAATAATGCATAATGCAAAGCCCCACATGATAGTCACTAACATATAAATTACACATCAATATCATACATATACCCATTCATATATATTTAGCTATGTATAATATTACTTCATAACATTTCTTTTACTATAATACTACTAAATGATTATATGGAAATTAGTAAGTTTCTATATATTGGATAATATAACCATATATAATATAAGATTCTGCAGTGGAAAAGAGTACTCATAATCCCCTTCAACCGGTGCTTCACTGTTCTTGGTCTTAAAAATGTCTATTTTGGGTCTCCTCAATCCCTATCATATTAATCATAGTAAAAATCAACATATATAATATATTTACATATGTATTCAAATAAAAATGACCATAAAACTGCTTATGAAGCTTAATCTACTCCACCTTACCCTATAATCTTCATATATCCTATTAAACATACTCCTCTAACTAAATCTTACTAACTACAATATAATATCAAGTAATAAAATCTACTAAACTTGAAAGTGATCTCATTTACCTCCTGTTTCCCTTACCCCTTCTCTCTTCCAAATGCCCGTCACCGTTCTTCTTCTTGGGCCTTCATCCCCCTCTCTGTGTTATTTCTCTCCCTCTCTCTCGATTTAAAGCTGGGAAAGTGGCAGGATGAAGGATAAAAAAATTAAAAAGAAAGCGGAAGGGGACAAATACGTAGGGTAGTGGTAGTGATGAAAATTATAAAATATTTCAAAATGGGCTTAATTGAGTCTAATTGGGCTCTGTGAGTTAGATCATGGGCTCACACTATTCTGCATTCCTCGGATTAGGTGTAATGATGGTGATGTGACATTTAGCCAATTGGCATAAGTCCCACTTTTTCTATTTAGTTCATCAACTCCTAATAAATTCCTATGATTTCCACTTTTAGATCGTTTGGGTTTTCTCATGGTAATGATCCTTTATCGCATCACATTCCAGTTTCCTTCCATAACCATCTATTTGCAGTGTTTGTATTTAACTCAAGGAGTATGATCATTGTGATGTTGTGTCACATCGGTCAACTTATAATGTAAGGGCAAACTGAAATTTGGGTATCTGCAGAGCGCCCATATTTGAATCCCCCACGAAGTACACTAATGGACAAAATGGTACATGCAGCATGGTGGATGTTTTTTTTTTGTTAATATGCATATTGGGACTATGTCTCGGTTGCTCTCATTGACTAGTAATATGAATACACTAGTAAGAAGAAATATGAGGAGGTTTTATTTAGTGGTTAATGGGTTCAAATTAAAGTAGGGATGGTGACTCTTGAAAATATCAAGGATGAGATTGAAGAAAGCGAGGATGATGGTTATGATGTTTGAGATGATAGCATATACAACGCGTATACAAACTAAGGCTAGATTATAGTAATAATGATGTGAATATGACATCCACAAGTTTTTTGGTTTGGAGCAAATTGATACATATTTGGGCTTTGAAAATGCGAGATGTTCTAGCAAGCTCAAGTCAAACCAAAAAAAGGAGGGCTCAAACTATCATGTTCTAGATTATTGGAAGAGAGAATGGTTTAAAAGGAAAGAAAGGGAGTTTTGGCTTCTATTAATGAAGTAGAAGAAGTATACGTCATTACGAGTAGGAGTGTAAGGGAAAAACTGGAAAATGAAAAATTCGAAAAATCGACCGAGACCAACCCAAAAAACTAGGTTTTAGGGGGCTGGCATAAAATTTAGTCAGTTATTTGATATCACGAAACCTTGACCTGGGAAAGTTAGAAAAACCTGGTGGGCACTGACATCGACAGAAATCATATAAAAATGAAATATAATTGCAAGAAATTCATCTCATTATCAAAATTTGATAATAAAAATGATAATTTTAATGTTTTATACTTGAACTTGGTTTCATATTTATACTATTTCACTTATTTTATACACCAAACATTTACGATTAGTAGTTTTTTATTTATTATACTGAATTTTATCTTACAATTTCTTTATTTAATTTATTATTTTATAGAAATTTCGGGCCCAAAAACCACACCCACTAACGGTTGATTTTCATTCTCTAAATGATTCGATTTTTCACTGAAAATACTGAACTGGAAAAATTCAATCTCTGATGATTTGGGAAAAACCACCGGACCCAACTACTTCACCCTAGTTACAAGTCAGGGCTTAAAAGAAAATTATCATAAAGAAGGTTCGAGGAAGCTATTCTATAATTTTTTTATCATCAATAATCCTACTAGGTATAAAACTGTTTGCTAATTTTGGATTTAGACTCTATTCCATTAAATCTATGAATTGGATCTTAACTGGAACCCATATTACGCTACTGCTTAATGGCAATTTATTAGAAATTGTCTTTTTTCCTTATCACATTGATAACCATGAAATTTTAGTTATTTCAACATCTAAATAATTGAGTCTATAATGGATTTTCATCATTTTAATTTACTGTTTAACTAGCATAAATTTTATTTTATAATTTAGTAAATTTTAATAT
>JAOYND010097741.1:0-10707 GCA_025802135.1 Lagerstroemia fauriei | reverse complement strand
CAACGCCCGACGCCCCCCGAAGCCAGATGCCCCGACCCCCGATGCTCCGTTGCTCCATCACCCGACGGTCCCCACCGACGTCTGACGCTCCCCTAACGCCACCGATGCCTCACGCCCTGACCCCCGACGCTCCGTCGCTCCGCCGCCCGACGCTCCCTCCTGATACTCCAACGCTCTAGCGCTCCGGTGCTCAATGGTCGTCTTCACCCAATGCTCCACCGCCCGATGCTCTGACACTCTGTCGCCTCGACGCTTCAACGCTCCGGTGCCCGATGGTTATCGTCCCGGTCTACTCCGGTGAGCAATAAGGGCAGGAGGGGAGGAACGGCTGGGGAGGAGAGAGAGATTCGGTGGGATGGGTAAAATGACATTTACCATAAAATGGTGCTATTTTTTCAAATAGTTACAAACTGGTACTAGTCTTGAAAAGTTGTGGACGAATAATGTTATTTTTCTCTATTAACACATATTATAACATGTTTTTTATTTGATATGAAATGTTACAAAAATAAGGAAAAATTCTGTCAAATTTTTGGGTTGTGACAACTATTGTAACTAAAAGACCTCACAGAATCAAGATGTCACATTTCAATTCTCAAGAATAAAATTTTTCAGTATGCCATTCATCCAAATCTCCCCTCTTGTGTGCAAAGTATACATCTCCCTTCTCAGTTATATTTTGAGACAGTGAGTGATGCACGTGTGGCAACTTTGTAATTTCACTGAATACGTACATACGAGCGGCGCCTGCATGTGGAGATAACAATCACGGATCCAGGAACTTCGTAAGAGGGTGAATATTCATAGAAGAGTATACGACAAATTTATGAGTGCGAAATAGGATAATACAATAAAAAATGGACAAAATTGCCAAGTAAAATGTGTATAATATATGAAGGAGTTTTCTTGAGTGCGAGGCTGAACAACCTTGAACGCCTATGTAATAAGTTGACATAATATTCGAGCCTACTTGTTTTTTCAAAAAAAAAGTAAGAAAACTTGAAAAATCCAAATTATTGCTATGATTAGAAAAATTTAGCTCAGTTATGGTAAATTTTTTCCACGAATTTTTAATATGGTTTAGGTTTTGGTTTTTACTTTTCTAAGTCGAAAACTGAAATGATACCCTTTCCTTAATTACCAAAAAAAATAGATATAACCAATTTCAATTGATAAATAACCCTTTTAAATTTATATATGATAAATTTTGAATATTTTTTTTTTTGATTATAGGGGAGGCTTATGAGTCTAATATAAGGAAATAAAAAGAGTGCACATCGGTATTTCTAGGGCCGTACACAACGGTATCTGTTAAGCTCCTTGATTCGAAGCTTTAGCTCTAGAATTCAACATTTTAATTTATTTGTATCATTAATTAGAACTTGCAATCTTCTACAACAATTAACGTTGCATCTCTGTTTCAATTACAATGCACCTTCCGTCTTCTAATTCCTAAAGCCACACAATCAACTAAAACAAGCACTCCTATATCATATTTATTCAAATCAAAAGGGCTAGTATTCTAATTAAACATGTACTTTAGCTAAACCGTCACTTTTAGGACCAATTTTTTTGCGTAGTCTATAAAGACTCGAACTTTAAAATATTTTTCATGTTTAGCATGGCGTCACAAAATTCGGCAAAATTGACAGAACTTACTGACTTGTCACGTTAGTATTGTACATTTGGCGGGCAGAGAGTAGTGTGTCGAAACCATATGGACGAGTAGGGTAAAATGTCATTTATGCCCAACTATCGAAGTTTCTGAATTTTAAAAAAGAAGGGCTCCCACGTAATTTCTTTTGTTGAAAATTAGAAATCACAATTAGGGCCTCTATTCTTATGTTCTAGCCCTAATTCACTTCTTCCGTGCTCGATACTCTGTCTTCCTCTTTAGCCTTTCTCTCTTTTGTACAATTATTCACCAAGATAATGACCTTCCATTTTCTTCTATGATTTTATATTCTCTATAACTATTATATGCAATTGTTCGTTGTCGGCGAAGTTAGGGCTTCGTTATTTGCAATTGACCATAATTCTTGAACCGTTTGGTGAGGGAGAAATGTCGGCAATAGAAGTGGAAGGGGAGATCGAGGAAGGGTCATTCAACTCTTCTCAACCTAGCATTCGTAAGGCTTGCAGTCATAGAGTTCAACCGACACTTTTCACATCATGGAGCTACAATAATCCTAGAAGAAGATTCTGTGGTTGGTATACTGGAAGGTATGGTTGTTTGTCAGCATCATTATTAGTTTCCCCCATTTCCATTCCATTATTGTGGTTAGCACTAATAATAACTCTCCAGTTAAATATTTTTTTAGTTGCATTTTTACCTAGAAAATGCTAATAATAGCTTTACACAAGAAGATGACCGTCGTTATTTCCAATGGTGTGATCCCAAAGATCATGGGCAACAAAAATTGTATTACAGTCATTGATTGATAAAAGAAGAGTTCAAGCATAGCAAATACAGCTGCTAGAGCAACAGACGAAATTTAATGAGTTGAGGATTAAGGCACTTGAAGAGGAGATAAATCATTTGTGGAGTAGGAAGATCCGAGTGCGTAGGCTTAATTGTTACTGCCACATTATGATACTACTTATATGTTTTGTAGTGTTTGTTGTCTATAGTGGTTGGAAGAAAGAGCGTATGTTATTGGCATGAAAGAGCTTAGGTGTTAAGGTTTTGGAGTATATGTATATTTGAAAGGATTATGTCTAGAGATGACAATGGGCTGGGGGTGGGCAGGTTTTTGAAACCTTGCCCCCACCCAGAACGGGTCGACCTGCCTCGTGTCCCTTGCAGGGAGGGGCATAGCTAAACCAGATTAATGAAAATTATTTTAATATAACATAAAATATAATCTAAAATCTATTATAAATTTATATTTATAATAATATGGTTAAATAAATGTAAAATAGTTAGAATTTATATAATTTTAACTAAATAGAGTGATAATTATTCGATTTATTAAGATAAAATATTCATAAATTAAATACAATTTAATTTAAAAATATATAATTGAGTTATATAATATTATCGGGTCGGGGCAGGGCGGGTTCGATGATAGACCTAGACCTACCCAGCTCCATGCACGGGTTGGGTTTTTACCTGCCCCATTGCGGGTTAGGCCGGGTCGACTCGGTGGGGTAGTTGAGTTTTGTCATCCCTAATTATGTCAATGTTCTATTTTATTTAATGAAAAAACTCATTATTTTGCCAATGTTCCATTTGCCTTTATCATAACAGAAGCTCTATGGGAAACAAAATATAGTATATTGATATTTAATAAAAGTCAATTACGTATGAAATGATCCAACAAGTTCAAAATGACATGTGCTTGTTCTTCTGACATTCAATTAGGTTATTAGCCCTAAAAAATAATAAAAAAGAACACAAAATTAGGAATGAAAATGAGAATGGAGAAAGCCTTGTTCGCAATAATTTCATACCATGACAATATTTATCTAATGATATTAACCAATTAAATTAACTTATTTTTAAGATTTTACAAAATATTAAAAATATATTAATTTTTATTAATTTTTTCAATAATAGAGGAGACATATAGCTCTAATACAATGTTAGAAGAGAAATAAAAAGGGCACATAACTCCCATGATGAAGATCGAATTCTCAATCTCTAAATTATTAGATAAATAGTTCTATACCATCACACTAAGACCTATTTCTCTTAAATTTTATTAATCAGTATAACCACGTAACCATTACACAAAAAACGTGCCCCTAAGAACATTAATATTATGAAAAAGAATCAATTAAATTATTATAATTAGTGATAATTCAGACAACTATTTATTGATTTATACCAAATTGATTATTTATCATAATTTATTTAATATTTCCTCAAATCACATGGTGATGTAAAATCATAATTTTTCGATCCTCCCGACTCGCCGGCACGAGTTCTTGAACATGTGTGCTCCAAATTTGGTGCACCCATTTTCATCTTTTACTTGAAGATTAACAGGATTTCCATCGATGGATTGGCCGAAGAGAAGTGAAATAGTTTTCGAATTCGGGGCCAATACATTAACAACATCAATAATCCGGTCTCACCAATATAACTTATTATCGGGGAAGACCGAGCTATCGATAACAAAGTTCACGATGATGGGCAGATGCGAGGGACACAAGTTCGAATGAATCAAAAACTGATGACACACTTGAAGAAGGTAGACATTACGCTCCACAGCAGCAGAAGCAATGGACAGCCCGAAACTTGATGTATTCTCGAAATTCTGAGACGGCAAGACAATGGAGAAATTATCAGCACGAGGTTGTTCAGTTTGTAAGAGCGACTGGAACAGACCGAAGGCGAGGGAAAATGCTTACAGATTTTGTTTAATGCTACGATGTCGCAGCTTTGGACGTACTCGTTCACAGGCTCCACGATGAGGTGTTCCTTGATGAGATTGTCCACAGAGACCAGGCCGTCCACCGGAACGAGCTTTGCTGCGCCACAAGAGAGGATCGAGTCAAATAGAAGATCAGCAAGACTTGAGCAAACCTACATAAAAGCTAGTCGAACAGCAGCAGCTCGAACAGGGGACGTACAAGCTCCCCAGAGCAAGCCTTCCATCTGAATTCTCCTCACGGCCTCCTCGAGTTTCTGCATGTCGGTCTCATCATCCCATGGCTTCCCGTACAACTGAACCGAGGACTTACCCGCTGCAACAAAGCATGACCAGAAACTTCTAGGCTCGATGGGAAGTACAGGAACAGGTTTCTTCCAGTCTTAAAGGTCAGTGTGGTACGAATAGGGATCAACTCAAATTCCTTCTTCTTGGCAGACGCCTTCACAGCTGCTGCACGCTCCTCGGCAGCCTTGATCTCCTCCTCCTCAGTCTCTTCAGCAAACAGGTCTACGTCATCGTCGGCATCCTCAGCAGCTGCAGCCTGAAAAGTAGGAAGCTTGCAGAAATGATCAATAGAAACAAATAACGGCAGAAACAATTAGCACTTCAAATCGAACTTTTAGGAATCTGCCAGAGGAATGGAAAAGGGTTATTGCCTTTGTGTGAGCAACCGGTGGAGTAGCGACTGCCTCAGTTTCTGCTCAGCCGGTTCTAGTCATCATTTCCAAGGTCGTCTGAGAGATTGATTGTTGGAGCTTATGAGAATTCAATCACTGCTGACCCGTCAAGAGCGCTTCCCGGGCTAAAGTTAGAGAAACTGCTCAATGCATTCTTGGTCCTGACTTCGTACTTCAAACACAGTTGAATCGAATCTGTTGTTTCCTCATGTTTATGTACATGTAGTACGATAGGAGCAATGCATTATTTGTAAATGTCAAGGACTTATCATCCATCAAAACGCGGAAAGTCTGTGAATTTCCAGTTATATATCTTGCTTTCCAAAAAGAATAGCATAAGTCACATGCTACAGCAAGGTTCCGATTCCTTTGTGCAACAGGAGACCAATGCCGATTTCCATCGATCGAGCCCCAGCTGATTGTAAGTAGTGACACTGACTTCCATTCAATTAGTGCATGATTCTCATGACTTTCTTGTACTGGTGATGACCAAAGAAGTTGATCATATCAAGAAGAACTTAATAATTTTTCCCGATCCATAACTGCTTTTACTTAATATCTGAGTTTTCCCTTACTTTATTAAGCTTAAGCCCAATAGTATAATTGAGTCATTTAGCCCAATTAGAGCTCATAAGATAAAAGCCCATCATTTTCTTATCATTATTATCTCTTCCACCACACCTTTACTTTATATTTATCCCTTCAATGTTCTTTACTTCCACTTTCGGGCATTCTCAACCGACAGAGAGAGAGAGAGGGAGAGAGAGAGAGAGTTCAAGAGAGTTCAAGAGAGTTGAAGGGAGATGATACAGAGTGAATAGAACGTGAGGGACGTGGGAGACCAAGTTGAGCAAGATTGAGTCAAGGGGGGGACCGATATCAAACGAATGGAGCAGCTGGTGGAGCGAGCTCGAGGGACAGAAAGCTGAGAGAGGTGGCTGCTGTGAAGACGAACGAGGATTGGTACGTTGTAGTTGAATTCAAATAATTACTATCTGAACTTTGGATATGTTAATTCAGATAGTCAATACGCTAATGCTTGAGAGCATGAGCTAGTTGAATTATTGAGATTGGAGAAAGCTGGAAATATAAAATGTACCGTTAGGGTTTTAGATTTGGAAAGTTCAAGTTATATCTCGATTAGATTTTAACGGGTCAAAGTGACTTTCTTCCTGCTGAGTTCAACTCTTTTATGATTTCTAAGTATTCATTCTTATTTGATTCTCTAGTCTCAATTGGATAAAATTAAGAAGTATAAATCTATCACATACTAAAGTTGGAGAGGTAAAATGACAACTCTATTTGTGAGGTTTGAGTGAAATTAAGTTGATGCTTAGTATTGGATTATTGTTGGATTGAGAAATGAAGATATGTTGTTGGTATGAGAATGGAAATAAGACAGGCTTGAGGTAGTTGTTTCACAGCGTGGAATCGATTAGAGGTTTGATAAAAGTTATAGGTTGCAACCGGTTTTTTTATTTTTGTTTATTTTAGAGAATTTTCTTTGTGAATTCATATAACGGCTAAACATGTTTAATTTCTGATATAGAATATTGGGATTTTAGGGGAAATTCTATGGGACAACTACCTTACAACTTTTTCCCATTTTAAGCACATTTCTTACAAGAATTAGAATCACCGGATATAAAATTTTTCAGAACTAGAATCCCAGCCAGGCGGCAAACATCTCACCGAAAGGGTACTGGTTGAGTACAAATGAAATAGCACACCGGAAACAAAGAAACTCCTACATGAAGTTCATAGAGTCCAGAGAAAATGGCAAATATAGCGAGGAAAGCAGGATGATTAATTAGATACTGATTTAGCTTCCTATGTTCTGTAAAAAGAAATAGCCAGCCCATTTACAAAACAAATCATCTACTGGCCATTGCAGCATCTGTGGTACTTTAATGGGATAAATTTGGTGGAATCGAACTCCGGTGAACTACCAGGACAGTAGGGATAAATTTCATGCAAAGAATTCTGCAGGATCTTAATTTTTCTATGGTTTGATGAAACTCTCGGTGATTGAGACATAGGCTAGGTGCCAAGGGAAGTTTTTTCCCACCTTCAACCGGCAAGAGGGAGGTGGTTCATCGAAACTGTAAAGGATGTAAACTGCAGGCACCAAATATGGCAAAAAGACGACCTCGAATTTATACGAATTGGAAAAAACAGCTCACTAGACATTATAAATTGGATGCACATGGAAGCCATTGTCTTCGGAAAAGCATAGAAAGGAACCTTAACTGTTGCTTTTGGTAAAGAAGAGGGAGCCTTTACTTTTTGCCTTTGAATTAGGCCACACTGCAACAGGCATCCTGTAAAGCAAGAAAAAGATGATAAGTGGACATGAATAACACTAACTACTGTTTGGGATAATATAATTAATTTTTTTGACTGAAAACACTAACTCCTGCATGCTCGTTCCTTGCGCGAGACCACATTTTGTTGTGAGAGTTCTCATTCGTCTCTTTATTTTACAGGTGACAAGGAAAGAAACGACATTGTGAGACTACTGCTATGGCTTCTGATGAGCATCCAAGGTACCGCGTTTTGCCTGTCACAATTTACCCAGTTGTATTGGCCCTTGTCTTGGCGTTCCTGGGTGCTTGTTTCTTGCGCAAGAAGAGAAGGCAACAAGGCGATTCTTGCAGGACAAAGGTAACATACTCCACCTATGCTGCTCAACGAATTTCACTTTACTAATCACATTTAAAATAAATCCCCATTTAGATATTACCTGAATGCTCTATTTGGTATGTGTACTTGCAATGATATGTTTTCCAGCAGCAACACCATCAATTGCAGGAATTAGATGGAAGTCACAACATTCCGTCGACCTCTTCCTCAGTCAATCCTGAGATGGGCCACGAGTTTGAAGTCTTCCTAAGTTTCAGGGGCTCCGACAACCGTAAGACATTCACAGATTGCTTGTACTATAGCCTTACGGATGCAGGGGTCCGCACCTTCAGGGATAATGAGGAGCTCCGAGTCGGTGAGGAGATCGGCCCCGAGCTCATGAAGTCGATCAAGCAATCAAAGATTGCCATTCCTATCTTCTCCAAAGATTACGCTTCGAGCAAGTGGTGCCTCAAGGAGGTGGCGGAGATGGTGAAGTGCATGAAGGAGACCAAACAGCTGATCGTGCCCGTCTTCCTAGACGTTACGCCTGATGAGATTCAACACCAGACAGGGAGCTTTGCTGATCCATTCTCTCGACATGAGAAAAGGTTCGGCCTGGAGATGGTCCGAGGGTGGAGATATGCTCTGAAGGAAGTTGTCAAGTTGAAGGGTCTAGAACTGAGTGTAGCGGCAAACGGGTAACTTTCTACAATTCTGAATCTTACACACGTGTTCATTAAAATCTAGAAATCTAGATCCTCTGATATTCTCTTTAAATCAAAAGTGGTTTTGTTGATGATCTTGAAAGCAATCTCAAACCCAATAAGCAGACAGTCGGCTTGATCCAAAACCAACTGGCTTGTTTATGTCTAGAGGGATCTTGGAGGAAAAGGGTTATGGGGGAAGGCTCAAGTATCTGAACATTCCAAAACTAAAATTTTTCCCCCTGAACTCAAACATAATTTCCAAAAAAAAAGAAATTGATTAAATAAAGATAATCAGGTGAGAGTTAAAATGGGAATAAAGCGTTGAGGGAATTATCTCTTCTTCCTTTTTTTTTTTGGTTGGCTATGGCGGTCAGAGAAAATATGTCGGCCAAGGCATATCCTTGGCAAAAATCACCATGTCGCCTTCTTGTCTCTATTTGTCGTCTCTATTTGTACTTATTACTGCATAAACCACTATTCCTTTTTTGGTAATTGGTAATTCAGCATAAGATTTTAAAAAATTGTCATAAACGATAAAAAAGGAAAATAATATATTTCGATAAAGGGATATTTCTTAGCATAAAATCACATTAACTTGTAACGGATGATCAAATTATATCACAAATTTTAAAAATAGCCTATAAAATCACACATTTTGATTCCGTTACCAAAATCGGTAACATGGAGTGACTTGGCAATAAATGGTGCTGACAAGACACTAATAGAGCTAACGTGAAATTTAATGAAGGTGACATGTCTCTGACATGATATTTCATTTTGGAATATGAACTTAAAGAATAGGAAATTTCAACATATAATCAAATTATATTACAAACTTTCAACGGATAATCGAAAAATATCATGAACTTTTAACGGGTGACTGGATTATATCTCAAACTATCAGCATACGACCAAATCAGATCACGAACTTAGAATTATTATTTTTTTCACGAATTGAAAAGGATAAATATTCTATAATTTGTCATTTGATATTTTATAATACTCACAAAAGGATACCAAGTTTTTATCATTCCAATTAGTTACTTGCAAAATATATGTCATCCATTCTTAAAAGCAAAACGATCATTGAAGTTATAGGATGCTCATTCTGTAATTACATAGTATTGATGGATATGATTTTCATTTTGTGAGTAACTCGTCAAAGTGATGAAAGCTTGGTATTCTTCAAAACTTTGAAAAGTTTGATTATTACACTTTTCTCAATCAGCATGACACTTTTTGTTCAAATTATACTGTGATTGATGATAATTTTTTTGTTGAAGGATACCTGAAAATCAAAGCATTAATTGCAATTTATAGAATACCTTCTCTTTTCAATTCGTGAAAAAAATAATGATTTGAAATTCGTAATATAATTTGGTAATATGCTAAAAATTTGTGATGTAATGTAATCATCTATTAAAAGCTCATGATATAATTTGGTCATCCGTTAAAAATTCATAGTTTTTAGGTTTATATTCCAAAATGAAATGTCACGTCAACTTTGTAAAATGCCACGTTAGTACCACGTCTGTTGTGTCATATACCAAGTCACTCATGTGACGGATGGTGGTAACGGAAGCAAAATTCGTGATTTTAAAGGTCAATTTTAAAGTTCCTGATTTAATTTGATCATCCGTTAAAAACTGATATCTCTTCAATAACTTATAGCCGAAAATGGAAAACCAAAAAAGAGCATCGCCTTTTTAGTAAAATTGTTTAAAAAAAATCTTTCAACAATTTCATCACCATAAATCGTCACAGTTTTTAACCAAGAAAAGTTTAGCCGAAAAGCAGATGCAAAGTTTTGTCATTAAATAGAGGATTTCTTATAATATTCACCGATGACCAGACCATACCTTGTTTTATTTCCCCCTTTTTATGCAGAGAGGAAGGTAAATTCATAAAGCTTATTGTGACAACGATAATTAAACACTTGAAGAAATCCTGCTTGGAGTTGAATAACATCCTTGTTGGAATTGAGGATCGTGCAGAAGAACTCTTAGAAAAGTTAAGAGTTGACAGAGATGATACTCGGGTTGTCGGGGTTTGGGGCATGGGAGGCATAGGCAAGACAACGCTTGCCAAGTTTGTCTACAACCAGATTGTGGACAATTTCCAAAGTAGTTCATTCCTGAGTAACATCCGAGAAACATCTAGAAGCCCTAGAGGCCTTCAATACTTGCAAAGCAAGCTAGCCTCTGACATCTTAAGACGTGAGCGAGAGGAATACGCTAACATTGAGGAAGGAATCAGTGTGCTTAAAGAAAGGCTTCGTGATAAGAAAGTTCTGATTCTTCTCGATGATGTTGACCATAT
>JAOYND010097633.1:0-10707 GCA_025802135.1 Lagerstroemia fauriei | reverse complement strand
GAAATTTGCATTGATAATGCTAAAACTTGTGTTGGGAATATAAATTAGATCATTGGTGCTTTACTTTCTTCACCATCAGATTATAATAGGAGTTTCAGCATCTTTTCACTTTCCTTAATGCACCTGAAACCTGATCTTTTTTTTACTCAAATATTGCTATTTAGTATCTTTTCACATTCCCTTCTCCACCTATACTTCTAGTTAATTGGTCGAGTCTTACCTTCCTCTCTCTTCGATCTGATCTACCACCATCCTTCCTCTGCTGCTTAGTAGTAGTAGCAACCTAATTCCTAAACCCCGGTTTCTCAGTCGAGCTTCTTTTTGTGCCCCTCATACTGAGCTGCTCGCCTCTCTCTCTCTCTCAGCCGACTCTCTGGGCTCCGGTCTTGGAGCGGATCTTGCGGCTGTTCTCGATTCCATCATACATGATGGAGTTGCGAAAACTTCTGGATAGGTACCCTACATCTGAACTGAATTCTTTCTGGTTAAAGAATCTCTTACTAGTTGCTCTGGAAAAATTAGGAGATTCTCTAGAAGAAATACAAAGTTTTGTTTCTTGCAGCAACATGCTATGGGGTGGTGGTCCCGCTTATGGGGTCAAATCAATACGCTTTAAGAAGAAATATTTGAATATCGATCTCATCAGTATCATACCAAATCTCATCCATCAAATCACTTTTTTGAAAAATATAAAAACTTAATATTGCCACAACTTTTCAAATTTATGCATTTGTTAGAACTTTGTATACACTTTTATTTGTTGAAAGAAAAAAATGCAGCAAATAACAGATAGTAGAAAATCATATTCTAAATAAATACAACTCAAACTTTCAATAGAAAGATAGATTATAATCCAAGACACTCTCATTACATCTAATCCATTAAACACAATTCAATCACTTCTGTAGTCTTTACACCTCAACCACATTTCAAGTCACCCTCCAAAGATTAAACTAGTAATAATAACAATCCTAAAATTATATGCCTGATATTTCTTTGCATTAACTCCTTCAATTTCTTAATCCCCAATCTCGATGACTACATTTCTAATTCAGTTGAGGAAACTACTTCTCGTCCTGCATTCTCTTTTTTGTTTGTTTGTGAAAGTGACTGAGAATCTTCAAATGGAGGGAACTTTAAATAGCCACGACCTCCAGTAGGCAAATGCCTTTGACATCCGATGACTCTTCTACTAGCATTCTTTGTTTTGCGAGATATCTGTTATACAACTCGTAATTAATAGTTACATAAATATGGGTTTTTAATAGAATAAATAGAAATCCTTTACTTCGATTATTTTCCTTCCTTCACATTTCAATCCAAACTTCATCACACAGGTCATCGACAATACCATAAATTGCTTGTTGTAAACAAAGTGAATAGCAAGTCACTAAACAATATCCATTTCAATAATTTCAACAAGGTTTCAGGTATCACCTAGAACTCTGTTCACATGATAGCTTCTTCAAGGACGATAGAGAAATCTTTGGCATTACAAACGAAAACACAGACAACTTTCGGTTGCACACCTTCCCTAAAGCCAAGAAATTGATTCCTGCAATATGATGGTCGACGACTGTGACTCTAAAGAGAAAGGAGTAGGTTTCACGGATTAGCTTGTGCATAGTCAAAACCAAAAAGGTTTTAAACAAGAAATTGAAGTTAGTCTTTCGGCAAGAGAGCTACTTAGGTACCTTTTGTGAATCTTTTTGTTGGCTTGATAATAAGAACCTGCCTTCACTAGTCGAGAGATTAAGGGATGTATTTACTAAAAGGAGATAAGCATAATAATAAAAAATTGATAATTTTCTTTCATTTTCCTGTAAATACGCGACTTTGTGTTTTTTCTCTCCTATGCATCCTCATCAAAATAATGCCATGTCACTCATTTTAATAGAATATTCAAGCTAATTATCGGTATTGCAAATGATCGGTAATAAGAGAAATAATAGTGTCTAGCAGAGTAACGTTTTAATAGAACCTAACTTTTAAAAAGTCAAACGTGTATGACTTATTATGTGATTTTGCCAAAAAAGTAGGAAAAGTCCAATAGAACCCATAACCTCATGTTTAAGAACAATGCACCTCCACCAAACACTCTTATTAAAGTCCAATTGATTTTAATAGTTGTAAATAAGTGACTTCCAATCACTTTTTTTTCCTTCATTTCCTTTCCTTTCTTATTATGTATGCCTATCCTTTGTATTAGGATCTTTAAAGAAAGGAGGTAGTTGATGTTGCCCCTGTCAATGTCAGTAGCCCTATTGCTTTGACATGGATCTATTGGTAAATGATGAGAATGTCAAGCCCTATTGCGGCCCTGAGGGCCTACACTTTTGTTTCATGGACTAAGGCCTACTGCATTACCATCATCACATTCCCTTAAGCTCATTATTCTGTTGGTTATTGATGCGATCTGACGTAGCGGGGCGAGCGGGATCGAAGATCACGGATAAATCGAACCTCGTTGATTCACACGAATACCGAGGAAAAGAAAGAATAGAGGAAAAACCCAATTTTATTAATCAAAATCAGTCTGACGGCTCAATAGCCAGAAACATCAATAAATAGAAAAAAAACCCTAGACGCTGAACAATGAAAATTACGAAAAAGACCCACAAGAAATAGAAATTACAAAAACACCACTAAAAACAAAAAAACATGAAATTGATGGCCTAGCCAATAGAATTTGACCAAAAACTACCATTGCGCATTGTAAAACAATGCGTCTTGCTTGGAAGCCAGTTTCCACATGTAAAACTATAGTCGTTTGTTGAAAACAGACACCAACAACTGACCAGTCAAACCGGTCGAGCTGGTTCTTCTGCACCTTCAGGTGGTCCCATCTGTCCATGAAATCAAACGCTGTCTGGACCGCATCATTCCCCCCAAGGTGAAGGAGATTCACTCTCGAATCGGACGGGAGGTCATCATCCGAAGAATTATCGCCCACAAATGGAATAAGGTGTCAGACATTGAACAAGTCAAACATATGGATGTGGCTTGGAAGTTGAAGACGATAAGCATTTCGATTGATCTTCTCAAGGATCTCCACAAGGCCGATTTTGCAGGCAGCGAGCTTATTGTATTCATGCGTGGGGTAACGATCCTTGGTCAAGACTACCCAAACATATCACCAACCTCGAACTCAACAGAGCGACGCTTCTTATCAGCTTGCAACTTGTAATTGTCAGTGGAGGGGGACAACTGAGACTAAGTCGTCTGTTGGATCTGCTGGAGCTGTGAAATCCGCTCATCTACCGTGAGGTGGGTCTACACTCGACTGGGTAGGGCAATCAGATCAAGCGGGCCTCGAGGAACCATGTCATAGACAACATGGAAAGGACTATAGCCAGTGCTGCGATTGACGGCATGATTATGTGCAAATTCAGCTTGACATAACTTTAAATCCCAGGCCTTAATATTCTCTCCCACTAGGCTACGAAGCAGGTTACCGAGGGAGCGATTGATGACCTCTATCGGACCATCTGTCTGGGAGTGATAGGCGCTGCTGAAATTAAGCGTCGTGTTAACTGAGCGCCAGAGACTCCTCCAAAAGTGGCTCAGGAATCGCGTGTCACGATCAGACACGATGGAAGAAGGAAGCCCGTGCAGACGGTAAATCTCCCGAAAGAAAAGCCGAGCAACATGAACAGCGTCGGTGGTGCGTTTGCAAGGAATAAAGTCGACCATCTTGGAGAAACGGTGAGCCACTACGAAGATAGAATCGCTGCCACGTTGTGTACGCGGGAGCCCCGGCACAAAGTCCATGTTGATGTCTGTCCACGGTTGGCTAGGAATATGCAGAGGCATATAGAGGCCAGCATTATTGGAAGAACCTTTAGCATGCTAGCAGGTCCGGCAACGCTCAACGAACCGACCAACCTCTTTACGCATGGAAGGCCAGTACTACGATGTAGCAACGAGCTGCAAGGTGCGATCACGGCCAACGAGGCCCTCGTTGTGAAGTTCCTGGATAATCTTCAAGCGCAAACTGCAGTCGGGAATGCAAAGCTGAACACCCCAAAAAAGAAACCCATCCAGCAGCACAAAATCAAATCGCTCTCCTGCCTGCATTCGTTCAATAACAGCAGCGAAAAAAGGATCAGTAGAATACAGCTCCAGGAAAGAATCATGACCAGGGACTGTAATGTGCATCTCATATAATAAGGAATGCCGCCAGCTTAGGGCATCAACCACGCGATTAGAAACTCCAGCCTTGTGTTTGAGCACAAACGTAAACTGCTGGAGATAAGCTTGCCACGAGGCGTGTCGAGCGGAGATCTTGTCCTGGCTGGCCAGGAATTTCAAGGCATCATGATCGGTATAGAGAACAAACTCCCTTTAGAAGAGATGGTGACGCCAATGCCGGACTACCTGGACAACGACATAGAACTCCAGGTCATATGTGTTGAACCGCAACTTAGAACCGGAGAGATTCTCGCTGAAGTAAGCGACAGGGTGGCCAGATTGGCCGAGAACGGCCCCTATACCTGTCTTGGAGGCATCACAGTGCAACTCAAACGACTGAGAGAAGTCAAGCAAGACAAGAAGCGAGGCAGAGGTCAACTTGCGTTTAATCTACTGAAACGCAGTCTCGGCATCATCTAACCACCGGAATTTCGGTCCCTTCATGCAATCAGTGATAGGAGCCATAATGCTGCTAAAATACGGGATAAACCGTCGGTAAAACGAGGCCAAGCCATGGAAGCTGCGCACTTCCATGATAGAAGCGGGTCGGGGCCACTGTTGAATCACCTCCACCTTGCTGTTGTCGACGGCAAGGCCATCCTTGGACACGACATACCCCAGAAAGTTCACAGAAGTTGTCAAGAAAGCACATTTAGTAACAGCAGCATAAAACTTATCTCGGCAGAGAACCAACAATACTTCGCATAGGTGGCGTAGGTGCAAGTCAACATTGGCACTATACACAAGTATATCATCAAAATAAACCACGACAAATTTACCGATGAAAGGCCGCAGTGCTTGATTCATGACGCCCATAAAGGTACTCGGTGCGTTAGAAAGATAGAATGGCATTACCAGCCACTCGTACAGACCCTCGCGGGTCTTGAATGCTGTCTTCCATTCGTCTCCTGCTCGAATGCGAATCTGGTGGTACCCGCTCTTGAGGTCCAACTTGCTGAATATCTGAGACCCTTCGAGCTGATCAAGCAGGTCATCTAGTCTAGGAATGGGGAAACGATAGCACACCGTAATCTTGTTGATAGCATGACTATCGACGCACATGCGCCACGTACCATCCTTCTTAGGAGTGAGAAGAGCCGGCACGGCACACGGACTGAGGCTCTCCCGAAAATTGCCCTTGGCCAACAGTTCCTCTACCTGTCGTCGCAGCTCCTCATGTTCCTTCGGACTCATCCGATAGTGAGGCCGGTTGGGAAGAGCAGCCCCAGGCACCAAATCAATCCGATGCTGAATGTCACGCATAGGCGGTAGATCATTGGGTAAGGACTAGGGGAAGACATCCACAAACTCGGCCAACAGTGGCTGGACAGCAGTCGGAGCACTAGGAACCGAATCATTGAACTTGTTCAAAAGCACGAAAACAACTCCAGACTCCACCATGGCTTGCTCGAAAGGCACCCTTGCCAAAAGCGTGTTACTGTCCCCAACACTGGTTGGTTTGTTGGGTAGTAGCACTATCTTTTTCCCTTGGAACAGGAAGGAATACGTATTGGCTCGGCCATCATGGATGGCCTCATGGTCGAACTGCTAGGGCCGCCCAAGTAACAGATGGCATGCATCCATTGGTACCACATCGCAATACACCTCATCAGCATAGGTAGTTCCAATCGAGAAATAAACCAGGACCCGATCTGACACGATGACTTATGTGCCTCTCTTCAGCCATGCCAATTTATACGTCTGACGTGTTCAATCTTTCTGCTGGGGCTCCCGCGTACACTGCGTGGTAGCGATTCTATCTTCGTAGTGGTTGATCGTTTCTCCAAGATGGCCCACTTTATTCCTTGCAAACGCACCACCAACGCTGTTCACGTTGCGCAGCTTTTCTTTCAGGAGATTTATCGTCTGCACGGGCTTCCTTCTTCCATCGTATTTGATTGTGACACGCAATTCCTGAGCCACTTTTGGAGGAGTCTCTGGCACTCAGTTAACACGACGCTTAATTTCAGCAACGCCTATCACCCTCAGACAGATGGTTAGACAGAGTTCGTCAATGGCTCCCTCGGTAACCTGCTTCGTAGCCTAGTGGGAGAGAATATTAAGGCCTGGGATTTAAAGCTGTGTCAAGCTGAATTTGCACATAATCATGACGTCAATCGCAGTACTGGCTACAGTCCTTTCCATGTTGTCCATGGCATGGTTCCTTGAGGCCCGCTTGATCTGATTGCCCTACCCAACCGAGTGCAGACCCACCTCACGGCAGATGAGCTGATTTCATAGCTCCGGTAGATCCATCAGACGACTCAGTCTCAGTAGTCCGCCTCCACTGACAAGTACAAGTTGCAGGCTGATAAGAAGTGTCGCTCTGTTGAGTTCGAGGTCGGTGATTATGTTTGGGTAGTCTTGACCAAGGATCGTTACCCCGCGCATGAATACAATAAGCTCGCTGCTCGCAAAATCGGCCCTGTGGAGATCCTTGAGAAAATCAATCCGAATGCTTATCGTCTTCAACTTCTGAGCCACATCCATACGTCTGACGTGTTCAATGTCCGGCACCTTATTCCATTTGTGGGTGATAATTCTTCGGATGATGACCTCCCATTCGATTCGAGGGCAAATCTCCTTCACCCTGGGGGGAATGATGCAGTCCAAACAGCGTTTGATTTCATGGACAGATGGGACCACCCGAAGGTGCAAAAGAACCGACTCGACCGATTTGACTAGTTAGTCGTTGGTGTCCGTTTTTAGCAAACCAGTATAGTTTTTCTTGTGGAACCGGGCTTCCGAGCAAGACGCATTGTTTTACAATGCGCTATGGCAGTTTTTGGTCAAATTCTATTGTTTAGGCCATCAATTTCATGTTTTTTCGTTTTTAGTGGCGTTTTTGTAATTTCTATTGCTTGTGGGTCTTTTTCGTAATTTTCATGGTTCAGCGTCTAGGGTATTTTTCTATTTATTGATGTTTCTGGCTACTGAGCCGTCAGACTGATTTTGATTAATAAAATTGGGGTTTTTCCTCTATTCTTTCGTTTCCTCGGTATTCGTGTGAATCAACGAGGTTCGATTTATCCGTGATCTTCGATCCCGCTCGCCCCGCTGCGTCAGTTATCCTTGGCAAACTGAGTGTTCAAGATAGGAGTTAGGAGTTAATGTTTCAGTGCTACAACATAAATAGAAACAAAATTCAAGGCCATGTTTTCTTCTGTTGCCATGTTACTTAATCTTTATAATTACATTTACAGGGTTTTAGTTATGGCATTACAAATAAGTATAAGAGACTTATTACACAGATCTCTTTCTGTAATTGCACGGTTAATCTTAACAAGTTTATTCACTAGTGAAGTTGAGAGTTTTGTAGAGTTTGTTCATTCTGTTATCTTAGTCTCTTAAGTGACTAAAATCATCATTTTGTTGGTAAATTTTCTCAATTTTTTCCTCTTTTGGGCTTCATTTTTACAATTAAGTAAATTGATGTCACTTGTCTAAAATATACCTCCTATCTTATGGTGATGAATAATTAGGCCCATTACATTCAACTATATTTTTCTACCAAGTTTCTTCAGGTCTAATGGTCATTGTACATTAACTTAGTAGTTGTAGTGTACTTGTCATGTTCAAGTTAAGCAAAGCGTAGGAACAACCTCTTGTCTCACAAGGTTTGATCAATCACACTTGGCTATATATGACCTCAGGGAACTGCAGGGGGTTGTCCATCCCATACATTCATTGTTGTTAAATAAATGAAGCTCCCTCTTATTCTTTACATTGGGTAGAACATGTCCCATAATAACATTGTTGTACCGCATATACTCTTTAAAAAATGATAGCTAATCTTGATGTACTTGGTATGCTCATTGAATACATGATTAACTATTAGGTGGTGTACTTTGATTATCTCAATACAAACACAGGTTATATATGTGATATTCCAAAAGACCAGTGGAGACTTTTAAGGCGCAACGGCTCATTAGTGATTGTAGCCATAGACATGTACTCTCCTCTATTGATGAATAAGTAGTAGGACGGTGCTTTTTTTTTTTTCATTTTTCAAGAGATTGGACAACCACCAAATATGACAAAGTAACCAGTCGAAGAAAGCATATAATGATTGAATAACTGTCCCAATCGAAGTCATGATAAGCTAAACAGGCTTGTTTAAAGTATCAAAGAACCCTCATTATTGAATCCCAGTACTCTTAATGATTCTATTGAATGCAAGAAGATATGAATTGAGTAACACATTTCTAGTTGCATTACATTGAGATATATTAGTCTTTGCACAAGCTTACGATATCAACTAGGGCACTTCAACAAAGTCCCACTAACAAATGCTAACAATGATGTTGTTCCATTGAAAAGCCACTAGAGTCAAGTATACCACATTTAGTTAGATATCAAGTGTATACTTGCATTGTCATAAATACATTCCATTGGATCTATTACCACATCAATTCCAAGGACATATCTGAGAGCACCAATATCCTCAGTATGAAAATAACAATGTAAATATTGTTTGAAATGAGTACAGGTCGTTGGGTCACTTCCTATCAAGATAAGATCATCCACATATACAAGTACGACTAAAAACACATGAATAAATAAGTAAGTGAATAAAGAATAGTCAATGATTGTCCGCACAAAGCTATGCTCCTTCGGTACTGCCGAGAGTTTCACAAAACAATTCCTAGATGTTTCATGTAGCTTGTATAATGATTTGCATAGTTGATAGACCGACATAGGTTTAGTTATTGTAAAGCCTAGTGGAAGTTCCATGTAAACCTACCCTTCGAGGTCTTCATGCAAGAAGGCATTGTTGTCATGTAACAGCTACAATACCCAACCTTTTGCTAGACTAATTAATAGAAGATAATGAATGCCTACTAGCATGGTGATTGGAGCAAAGGTTTCGTAGATGTCAAGCTCTTCAATTTGAGTGTATCCTTTCAGGACTGTTAGATCCCACATTAATCATATAAAAGAATAAGGGTTAATAACCTAATTAGGCCTGAACTTAGGTTTGTCACTTTTGGCATGAATATTTTGGCGTGACCTAAAAAGGCACAAACTATGTGACGCCTATCCCGTTTGGCACGCTCTGTCAAAACAAACATTTTCATTCGATGTGACACGTTAATTTGATTAGGTGCAAACGGTTAATGATGTGGCAATGACACATGGACAATGGGGATCCGACTAGCTGAAATGTCCTTCATACCCCTTAATTGTTGTTTGCCAATTCAAAAAATCAAGGGCATATTGGTAAAATTGACCATCTTATTCTTCCTCCAGTCTTCTCATCTGCTAACTCCACTTCCTCCACCGCCATAGCCGCTCATTGCCCCAACTACCTCCGCCTAACACCACACAAGCTCCACAAACATATGTGTTAATCAGTTTCTCAAATTAGTCGGTTGATCATAAAAAAATGCTCGCTCGAAATGGTGATGAGGGTTGTAGGGACGAAGCTCACTAAGAAGGAGCCAATAGAGGAGAAGAAGACGGCAACTGTGGAGAGGGCACCAGCAAAGAAGAAGCCCAAGGTAGAGAAGAAGAAGATGGCAGCGACCATCGCCACCCTGGAGATTCAAACAACGGTGAGGCTCGTTCTTCCGGGTGAATTGGCCAACCAAGTTGTTTCTAAGTGCACCAAGGTAGTTGCCAAGTTCACCAGCCCTTAAATTTGATCTCTTTTGGTTTATGAAAATTGGGTGAAATTTAGGATTCATGCTTTGTGATAATTATAGGTTCAAGTAGTTAAGATGTATTTCATAGCATGTATTTTGTGATGTTTCATAAAAAATCTGACATTTTCAATTCGTTCTACTACATCCAAATTGCTTTACTTTTTGTTTCTTCGATCTTTATCCTTTTGTTTCTCTACCTTGCAGTTGATTGGGCCCGGACTAGCTTAGTGTCGCGGATGAAGAGGCTCATCGTTGGCGAAGAAGTTTTGCACCACGAGGTGGCCTATGGGACGGTGTCTTGAGGCAAGGGGCAATGGCGGCAAGCAACGATTGCAGAGGTAGCAGATGGAGAAGACAATAGGAAGAATATTATTGTCAATTTACTAATATGCCCTTGATTTATAAGAGAATTAGGTACCACTACCTGATAGTTTAGACTTTTAGGTAGAAACGGGCTGAGCCTCTTGTAAGGCCCACTAATAATAATATAATACATGAGCACTTGACCTCGATAATCTTTGATATAAACCCAGACAAGTCTCTAATAGTCTCCCATTGACGTAAGCCCGCAAGCCCGACTGTCTCCTCTAGGCCCAGTCGTCCATTTTGCTACGGTCCGCTCATAACACAATTCAACAATGACGATTATGGCTTTTTAACAATTAATACTCTTGTATGCATTTCTCTTAATCTTGTAGTCCTAACGACAATTCACTAATTCCTTTATGTTAGGAAGGTCTTCGATGGCCCACATGTCATTATCGTCAAGCACCTGCATCTCCTTAGGCATTGCCTCTTGCTATCTCAGGCTCTAACGACAACATAGGAAATATTAGGCTCATAATTGGCGTTTAAAGCAACAACGTAAAAT
>JAOYND010097632.1:0-20157 GCA_025802135.1 Lagerstroemia fauriei | reverse complement strand
ATTATTTATTATTTTTCGCTGATGTGGCAGTGCCACGTAGGCGTCCGTTTGCCAAATTGGCTGCCACGTCGGCGTCCTGTTAAACCGAAGTGACGGAGGGACCAAAGTGTTAGACGGAACTGAAATGTCTGGACTAAATTGATGCAAATTGACATTGAGGTCCTCAAGTATTGGCAATTTACAAGTTTGAGGACTAAACTGTAGTCCACTCTTTTTTAAGAGTATACGCAATTATACCTCAAACTCGATAGATCCTGATAAATTTCAATTGTCTGTTAAGGAGTAAAACTCTTTCAATTATGAATTCTATCTATTTATAAGATGGTTATTTCACTACGGTTATTTCTCATACCATGATAAACTGCCATGGATTGTGGCGTATGGTACCTGATATCAATTAACTTCTTTTTCAATGGCATGTTAAACGAGCCACCTTATAGGAGAAATTTTTCAATGTCAGGAAAAAATTAGAAAATAAATATTTGATACTCATATTTTACAATGACGTGAAGAGAAAGAACCAATTAAATTACTTTAATTAATAATAATTATGGTAACTACTCCGGTAATTACCGCAAATTTACTCGTTTATCTCATTTTGATTGGTATTTACTCATATCACTTAATGAGATACGATTATATATTGTAAAATTAGAAGTCTATTATAAAAGATTTACTGCCTTCCAAAATAATGGGGAAATTGCATTTTTTCTGCCTAGTTTTTTTTTACACTTTTACGATTTTGATCCCAACTTTTATTTTTAATATTTTTGTCCTTAACCTTTAGTCTTTTTGTCATTTTTGTCATATTGTTACAAGTCCATCCAAAAACATTTTTTTATAAATACTTCATAAAAATTTTAAAAAAGAAAAACGCAAATAGGGAGAGGAGGAGGAGGAGGACGGTGGGGACACCGTTAACAGTGACCGCATTTAAGCGGCAATGAGGTTAAATCCGACATTCGGATCGCTTCTATGTAAAATTTATCAAAGGGGCTCATTGAACTTGAGTTTTGACAGATGCCGATTTCTTGTATTATACAGGACTCTTGGCACGTGATGATGCATTGACGGGGTCAGTGCTAACATTGATTATTCGGTTCGTTTTGTTTCACTGCTAAATATGAAAGCCCCAATAATAGGAGTAGCTAGATCGTCATTACTACCATTCTCGTTTTTATCCATTAAAAAAATTTGCAACCATGTAAAGGTCTCAACCACTAATCTCTATTATTTTAAACCATTACACGGTAATTTTGATCTCTTTTTCCATTTTCAAATCTACTGTTCACTCTGATTTATATTATGTTACATTTCCAAACTCTTTATTGTCATTTCAGGATTTTGAATGAGTTATTTCTCTCCCACTTCATCCATCAGTCCCTATTTTTTCTCTAACGATTTTATTCCCTCCCACTGCACATCTTCCGCCTCCACGATTAACCATCACACTAATTAATTACATGATTAATAATTTCAAGCAAAATACGTGTCGTAAATCTAGTTGCAGTATAAGAAAGAGTTTGGTCAGTTGTTTCTTGTTCTATAATTAACTAGCTGGAAAAACACGCGGTGCTACGGGTTATGATAATAAATATAATATCAAGAAAGTGAATGAATTATATTTAAATACGAAAATATTTCAAAATTACATATTTCATATACGATGAAAATAGTTATTGTTATGCCCGAAAATAGTGGTAGTTAGGGGTTATCCGGTCCGGGTACCTTGTATTTTTTCATGGTACTCTGACTCTATCCTATATAAGACCGGTTCCTAAATCTTGAAACCAAACCCTATCATATTAAAACTTGAAACTGGACCCTACCCGGAACCTATAAGATACCACAACTTCTGGGTGTCATGTTAGAACATATTTATCATTTATTCTTTTATTTCTATAATATGAATTACTTAGCTATTTTTCATAATTATTATTATTTCATATAAATTTTTTTATCATAATCAAGTATATGTATAATTTTCAAATATGTTTTCATTGTATTTAAATACTATCTATTACTGATTTTAAGTTATAATGGTATTTTAGACATGAAAATTTAATCAAATATGCATAATTATTATGTTAAATGAAAGTTCATCAGGTTAGAAATGCAACGGTTTAAACGGTTTTTAAATTAGATTTCAAACGAGAAAGTTACGAACGATTAAAATTAATCTCGCGAATACGTTAACATGTTCTAGTTCCGGGTACCCTGTATCCTGTAACAAAAACAGACCTGTTCCTTAATTTTTTATGCGAAACCTGTCCCTTCTCTATTGAGATCTACCCAGATTGGGTAGGTTCCCATCGATTTCGGGTTTATCCTATACCCGTGCACACCTCATGGTGGTAGTGCAAAGGAGAAGAGTTTGAAGAAGATGACAAATGAGTCCTAAAAATGTTTGAAATGGGGCCTATTGAATAATACAAATGGGCCTCAATGGTTTGACTATGTAATCAAAAATTGTTACTTGAATGAAATGGTTTAATATCTCTCTTCAAATAAGTTTCTAGTGTTAGGTATTGTGAATAAGAAAATCTTCTATTTTTAAGGATCTTACTCTTTGACGAAAGTGAAATCTAAGTTAGCAAAAAGCATGGATGGATTTAGGGGCATATGAGTGGCAATCACTCTCCTGAACTCAAGAAAATTCATGGAGTCTTATATAAAATTTACTAGTTTTAACTATATTTTTATTAAATTATCTTACTCTATCTCTTAAAATCCATCAATTAGCTACTCTTTTAGTTTCGCCTCCCAATCCGTCCTTGGCGTTGTATACCTTAAAAATTGTATTGTTTAACCGAGGGTAAACTCTTTTTTTTTTTTTTGAATGGGCCGCCGGCTATGCAAAGAGGGAGGCAAGAGAGGCAGTAATGAATAAAGGAAGGCAAGGTGTAGTCACATATATTCGAACTTGGATCTTTTATGTGGAAGTAAGGGCGGAATTCCAGTGAGTCAATGAAACATTGTGACTCTGGAATCTGGCAAAACCATATTATATACAATAATATAATATGGACACGTGTCAACTGGACACAAAAGTGCATCAAGTTTAATATATTGTATAGATAGATATAGATAATCCATAGGATAAAGAACCCATTTTGCAATTGACATGACTGAGGGATGGATTCACAAGGCCTAGTTTTGGAGCAAGTCTTCTCTGTAATGGAGTCAACACGTAATAGTATATACATGATAATATCAACTAATGAAGTTCATTCATTTTTGAATTTTTTTTATATAAAATCTTAAAATTAAAAAAAACTCTAAAAATGAATGAATTTTATTAGTTGGTGTCATCACATAAATACTACCACATAATGACACTGCTACACACAAGATTTTCTTCTAATTTTGAAGGCGACCAAAAAAGGGAAAAAAGGCAAAAGAAAAATATATAATATCGTAAAATCATAGTTTTTTCACAGGTAACTTGATTCTGTAGCTTATATTCAGCAGGGATTGCTTATCAGCAGACTCATACATTTATAATGCAGAAAACAAGAGGTAACCACAAAATATAATACAATGACAACAAATTTTTTAATTTAGACCATATTTGGTATGTGATAATGAAATGGATTGAAAAAAAGAGTGGGATAAAACAAAGTACATGAATTAAGAGAGAACATGCAAATATTATTATATTTTATTTTAGTTTCATCATCCCATATATATTGTAATCTTTCTTTTTTTTTTTTGGGAAAAAGCCTTGTTGCTTTCTATCACTGAACTGCATGTACATCCGAAAGAGCCATTGTATTATAATTTTATGATGGTGATGTATTTGGCTGGCTACTGCATGGTATTGCAAGAGTATAAATCAGCTTAGTTAATGGTCTACATCAAGTGAACTGAAATTAAATGCCCCCATAGGAAGACGACACAAAGAAGATACGTCAAGGAGAGGTTGACAGCTAATAGAATAGAAATCGACGCCCATGAAAAGAAAATATATAATAATATATAGGGGATTAAACAAATAATGATGTTCCAGCACTCAGAATGAGTATTTGTCCCATGAAAATTCTTAATATATGCAAGCTTTTTATCCTCTTATACTAACTGATGTATCCCTCGGGTTGCCCACCTGTCTTCGAGTCTTATCTCAAATCCTAACTCGAGTCTGGACGTTGTATGTGCGAAAAATCTAGTACAGAAAAAAAAATATTTGTGTGACCGTCCCAGAAAGATTTCTCAAATTTTATGTGAGGTATCGCGTGGACATGTAGAGAGCATTCGTGTATGCGTCTAATTAGAAGATCGACTCTGGCGGGGCCATCATTAATTTGAGGATTACAAACATAAAGACTATGTCAGAGTCCTTATATGTATAATTTTAAATGTCCTCTTTAATTTAATTTTGAATTATCTCAAAGTTTTCGCTGCATTGAAAATGTTTTCTTGACAATAAACGTTCCGTTGCATTGGGATTCCTAATATTATGGAGATCAAACGATTAGACACTGGATTGTTGTTATTGGTGTCATTTGGACCGTGTTAAGACTTTCATGGCCCGAATGAGGTCATATGCCTCTCCGGACTTGGTCTTCTTTAGACAAATGATCGACTATACCTCGATAGAGACGGCTGCACAGCGTCAGTATACTAGTATGATCAACTCCTCTTGGTTGGATTATGCTCCAGAACTGACATCACTGATCTTTTTAAGGTGTGGGAAGATCGTTTCTATTACCTCTTTTTTTCAACTTCCCATCAATCTGAATATATTTAACGAAAAGTAGGATACTTAGGACAGGACGAATCCAGAAAATCCAACAAAGCGGGACAGAGCTGATGGAATAAATGATAGATTTTAGGGATGAAGTAAGTTTTTTTATTTAAAAAAATAGATAAAATTAACAAATTTTTTATAGAATTTTATAGAATTTTTCAAGTTTAGAAGGCGATCGTCCCCGCGCACCCCCTAAGTCCATCCTTGCCTGGGGACATGGCAATTTTTCGAACCAAGCAAGGCTGAATTATACAACCAACAAGTTTAGGGTGCTAATAGTCTTTTCAAAGGCAAGGAAGGCTCCTGTTGGTAATACTGATAACATTCAAAGGTGGACCATTGGTCAGACTTGACGCGCTGGCTGGTAGGATACAGTGTTGTGTGTAACATGTCCACCACGTAACAGTGCTGATGTGATTTTTCAAACCAATAAAATTTAATTATTTTAATATTTTTAATAAAATCCTAAAAATAAAAAAATAATCCTGAAAATAATTGAATCATGTTTGTAACACCACATTAATATTGTCACTACATGCACTCCTCACGCACAAGACTTTTTCGGATAGTATGCCCAACCTCACTATAAAAATATCAGGGCAAGGTCCAAAGATCTAACGAATTGGCAAAACCTGGAGAATGACTCGAGAGACTTTTATCACGACCCGAAAATTTGATAGAGTTTTTTCTTATTTTTACTATATTCCATATCAAACATAAATCTATTAATGTAAATAAGAATGATTCCCATTCAGCACCACATCCACAAGCCATATCTCATCCTCCTACATAATCCATAACAGTTTCTACCAAAAGTTCAGGTTGTAACAGTATCAAACTTTTATACTTCTATCTCACATATTCTTAATATCTACCTACAAGAAGCCTCATGCCAATTCCCGAAAACCAAAATAGCTATTCCAAACTGCTCGTCCACCTGTAACTTAGCTGAAAAAATATCGCAGGGGTGAGCTGCGGGTTCAGTGAGTATAGATTTCTAGAGTAGAATAATATTATAAATATAATTTCTTACAAATCACACACATTACAAGATCACAACATGAATAATAATGAAAATGCTTAATTATCTTACTTATGCAATGCATAGAATTGATCAATACAAACAATAGCCATGGGGTCGCACTCCCTCTGTGACAGAGTTATGGGGGTATCGATATTCCGCTCTCCGACGATACCGCAACCCCGCGAAATAATCGATATCAATCTTCCTCCCAATCTCCCGGTCTCTTCATCTACACCTCACACCTGCAGGGGCCACCCATTTCCGACAGTAAGAGCAGTTTTAAATTATCTTATTTTTATATCTAGCTGGAAACCATAGGTAAATTACCTCGATGGACATCAACGGTAAATTAAATCTCTCTCTTTCCACTTTCATTTATATTTTCCTTCCTCATCATTTTTTTTGGCCCATTTTTAGTCCATCGGCTTAGCGGTTACCATGACTATTTACAATCACAATCAATAATGCGTAATACATATAACAATGCACACATTGACATACAAATTTGGTAGCAATTAAGAGAAATATCGTTCCGACGTATCGATTTTAATACAATTAATACAATATACAACATTTACAATATATATATATATATACACGTATACGATCAGCATGCATGCATCGAAATTATTATATATATGCTTATATGCATGCATTGAACTTTATATATATATATATATCTCTCTAAATACGAGGCAATCATATATAACATAACAATAACATAATATAAATTATTTTACAATGAAAAAGAGTACTCACAACCTCCTTCGAGTAATTCCTTTACTGCGGTGTATCGCCGAGATGTCTAATTTTGATTTCTTCAGTTCCTATCATATCATTAATAAAAAAAATCAAGATATATTATATATGTTTATATTAAAAATGATCCTAAAATTATTCTAGAACATATATTCACTGTAATTTTATTGACCCTACGACTTTCACCTATTAGATTAAAACTCGTGCGAATGCGTCAATCTGACTAAATCCTACTAAATTATATATATAACATTGAATAATATAATTTATTTAATTCGAATTAAATCTCAATTACCTATTTTTTTCACCCGTCATCCTCTCGTCTCCGCAATCTCTCCGTGACAATCTGTGCTCTCTACAGGCACAGATAGATATATATATATATATATATATACACACCCGCGCGCTTATGGAGTTTAATCTATTCTACCATGATCAATCCTATTACATTCACATATCCTATTATTCATACTTCTATACTCAAATCATACTAATTATAATATACTATCAAGTAATAAAATTTACTAAACTTGATATAGATTTACGTCTTATTTCTTACCTTCCTTCCCGTCTTCTTCTTCTCCGTTCCTTCTTCTCCCTCAAGTTCTCTCTGTCTCGCTCTCAGTTTGATGGCTTTGGAGAAATGGCAGAGTGCCAAAAAAAAAAAAACAAAAGAAGAAGAAGATATATACGTGGGCTTGTGTGGGTTTGTCAGGCGGTGGGAAATTTATTTATTTATTTATTGCTAATGGGCTTAAAAATCATAATGAGCTTGAAATGGGTTTCGACTTATATTAATGGGTTTAACCTAAAAATTGATGAGCTCACAATTCTCCTCCACTAATTAAAATTTCGTCCCCGAAATTTCTCATCTGATGCTAAAAGATAAAAACTTCGAGATTCATAGCATACTCAAGTTCCCATATTCTCCTTCTTTGACTTGCATGGATCACAATACTTCCGCTGCGCTACTCTGATAATCAGTTTGACTATATCGTAAGTTTATCCAATGACCTTGCTGATAAACCATTTCTTGAACTTTAAAACTGAGTACCCAGATGGTAAGACATACATATCAAATAGAGAAATTCATATATTCTCACTGATATTATGTGTAGAGATCCCGAATAAATCCAAATGATGGAGATTGATATAAATATATATGCAGAACATAAGCATCATTGTCTTCATTCTGATAGATATAGTCAGAGGAATCCCCTGATCAAACCACTTGACTGGATACTGATATTAATAGAAATAAATGAATTCATAATAAACCTCCATAATCATCAAGAAGTCCAAGAATAATCATGTAAATATATATGAACCTTTGCTTCTGCTGTCTGCCACACTTCCAAATACCAAATATGGGACCCATAATAAACTCTCATTAAAATAATAAGACCAAGGAAAATAGTCACTACAATATTGTTGAATGCTTGCTTCTACCATCTTCTGTACTTGCCACTGTTATATACGAAATCCAAGAATAGGAACAGCAAAGGTAACAGACAATCACCCTTTGATAAGGAATATCCATGTGAAATAGCATCTCTATCAAATACCTCCTTAAATGTATCATGATGTAGCATAATCTCCCAAATTATTACAGATGTAAAAGAACCAATTCCCGAAACAATCCACCAAATGTTAATAAATGCAGAAGAATGTCTCATACGTGGATTAGCCCTCAAATCACACGCGTCCTTCATGCAATTTTCCCTCAGGATAATCCCAACATTTTTCTCATGTACTGCAGCTTGACTGGATTCATAACATAAATAGTGATAATGTCCTCATAATGGGCTTCATTACTTGTATCTCTAATCTGAATATAGGAAAACCAACTCTTCTTTGATATAGATGCAATTATGATAACTTCTCAAGAATTTCAAGAATAACTGCCATTGCCAATACAGAGGAAGACCACGGGTACGGAAAGCCACCAACTAAATTAATTCATCCTATCTGAAAATATTTCTCTGCTTCGAAAATCTGCTTGAGGGGCCATGGTATTGAGCTTGATAATCCTGATTTTTATGGGAACTCGAGTTGCCTCTGAACAACCCATATCCATAAACTATGTGTCGAGTAAAAAGATATCATATCTAATTTCTAGAATATTAGTAGGCTTCTGGTCAAATGGACTAGTATGGTATGCAGCACCACTATTCATATCTTAACAATAAATCAATTTCTTATTTTCACCTATTTTATTTCATTAGAATTATAATTCATATAATCGTAATTTTATTCCATTGTTCGTATAAACTAAAGGAGCTTGGTCCACCATGTGTCAAGGATCAAGTTCTACAATCCTTAAATAAGAGGAAACCAAGTTATAAATACTTACTTTAGGGTTTCTACCACTCAACACTTCCGATAGCGATAATTTTAAGAAACGACAACTTCACTTCAGTCGGAAGTACTATATATATATATATATATATTTCATTAAACATATCAGTAATACTACACATCCCCATTCTCATATTCAACAATTATTATTATTATTTTACCTAGCATATGTTATACTAATAAGTTCATTAGCTCCAATGAGTAATGTGATCATAACAAATATGAATTATATAGTTTCCTCCTATCAATTTAAGAACATACTATAATGTACATTTATTTCATTTACTAATCATGGCCCTTAATTTATATTCTCAGCAATAACATGTAATATTTTACAAATGCACTTTCCAATTCATTTTATATTCTATTGAGTATAATTCTTCACTACAATATTGATGAACCAATTTAATTAATTTTAATTTAAAAGAAAATTTTGCCTCTATTTAGACTTTACGATCACATAGATACATGCAACATGCAAAATCATCTCAATATTAATAAATATGACTTAACATATATCAGTCATAGCTTTTTTTTCTATCTTATCTCACTTTAATTCACGCCCCTTACTCGATTATTTACAATTTCTTTTTATTCTCTTTTTTTTTCACTTATATAGTATTCATGACCTATTCCCTTAAGAACTATAACTAGCCCACATCACACATTGTCTATTACCAAACTATAAATTAAAAATAATAACTCACTAATTTAGTTCCTTTCCTTCTCCTTTTCCTTTTTTATAAATGCTTACTAAATAATTTAAGTAACATCTTTTAAATTATCTTATTTTTATATATCGCTGGAAACTAGAGGTAAATTACCTCGATGGACATCAGCAGTGAATTAAATCTCTCTCTCTTTCCACTTTCACTTATATTTTCCTTCCTCATCATTTTTTTGGCCCATTTCTAGTCCGCCGGCTTAGCGGGCGCCATGGCTATTTACAATCACAATCAATAATGCATAATACATATAACAATGCACACATTAACATACAAATTTCGTAGCAATTAAAAGAAATATCGTTCCTACGTATAGATTTTAATACAATTAATATAATATGCAACATTTACAATATATATATATATATATATATACACGTATACGGTCAGCATGCATGCATCGAAATTATTATATATATGCATATATGCATGCATGCGATAGCATGCACCCATGCAGTGAACTTTATATATATAT
Source organism: Lagerstroemia fauriei (assembly GCA_025802135.1). NCBI lineage: Eukaryota > Viridiplantae > Streptophyta > Magnoliopsida > Myrtales > Lythraceae > Lagerstroemia > Lagerstroemia fauriei. The sequence goes on along the minus strand of JAOYND010097632.1, from coordinate 10,069 downwards.
ATATATATATATAACATAATAATAACATAATATAAATTATTCTACAATGGAAAAAAGTACTCACAACCCCCTTCAAGTAATTCCTTTACTGCAGTGTATTGCCGAGATGTCTAATTTTGATTTCTTCAGTTCCTATCATATCATTAATAAAAAAAAATCGAGATATATCATATATGTTTATATTAAAAATGATCCTAAAATTATTCTAGAACATTATTCACTGTAATTTTATTGACCCTATGACTTTCGTCTATTAGGTTAAAACTCGTGGGAATGCGTCAATCTGACTAAATCCTACTAAACTATATATATAACATTGAATAATATAATTTATTTGATTTGAATTAAACCTCAATTACCTATTTTTTTACTCGTCATCCTCTCGTCTCCGCAATCTCTCCGTCACAATCTGTGCTCTCTACACGTATACACGCTTATAGAGTTTAATTTATTCCACCATGATCAATCCTATTACATTCATATACCCTATTATTCATACTTCTATACTCAAATCATACTAATTATAATATACAATCAAATAATAAAATCTATTAAACTTGATATAAATATTATTTACATCTTATTTCTTACCTTCCTTCCCGTCTTCTTCTTCTCCGTTCCTTAATCTCCCTCAAGTTCTCTTTGTCTCGCTCTCAGTTTGATGGCTTTTGGAGAAATGGCAGAGTGCCAAAAAAAAAACAAAAGAAGAACAAGACGTATACGTGGGGTTGTGTGGGTCTGTCCGGCGGTGGGAAATTTATTTATTTATTTTTTTTATGTTTGCTAATGGGCTTAAAAATCATAATGGGCTTGGAATGGGTTTGGACTTATATTAATGGGTTTAACTCAAAAATTGATGGGCTCACAGCTTTTCCCATACTTTTGCTTGTCCTCCTCCTCTCTGCTCGAATTGTCGTATCACACGCTGCTTCCCCTCCATTGTCAAGTTGTAAGCTTTGATGACTTCTTATTGTTCAATTATATATATCCGATCCGAGGAAACCATTCTCGGTCATGCTTTACCAACCATTTCCGTCATCGAACAATGTGCAAGAAGGCATGGAAAATCTGAGGAAATCATAGCAGTGAGCAGAAGTCTGGTGAGGGGAAGCATTCCTCCTGTCACCCCATATTATAGTCGTCCACCTCGGCCACCTCCACCACCTCCTCGTGTCTGCCGAACGTCCAGATCGCCACCGCCTCCACCAAGCTGAAACTGCCGGTGATCATTAAGCTGTTTGCCGTTCTGAAAGACAGAGAAGCAGTTTTAGGATCCCAAGCGTACTTTAACTTTATCTGGGTTGTAAAAACACCAGCTGCATCTGATGCATATGTCGAGTTGAGTACCATGTTTTGACTGTAGAATCATATGCCTGTCATATAGAATAACGTGGACATAGTATCGAAATTCTGGCGCTTCGATGATAGTACATACTATTTGCGCAGGTTAACTTGTACAAATTCAACCTATTGAAAAGGTCATCGGAATGCTTCTTCCCCATGCTTTATGTTCTGTATAAAATCCAGCTACCCGAGCATCCTGATAAGATGCAAAAGAGGTGATTGGATCTGATGCTGGAGAAAGTTTTGTATATAACGGGTATATCACGTGATAGTATTGACATGGCATCACATACTAATAGAAGTCAATCATTTCTAGGTTATTTTTTATGTATAGCGTTTCATTAAAAAATCCTTAAAATGGCCGAATCTTAATTGTTTGTGACAGTACTGTCATGTGGTGTATACGTTACACAGTAACACTCTCCAGATGCTGATTGGGTTTTAAGAAGGAGATGAACTATGATCTTATGATCTCGGAGTATCCATCTCTTTTGCATTTTTCTTGTTTCGCTATTGAGCTTGGGCTGTAATGGGTTGTCTCTTGCATATATATGTAATAATTGACAATGGTTGAAGTGCCATCCCAGGCTTGAATTCACTTGGAATCATTGAGCACCTCTGATATTCCCTACGCCGTGAAGTCTATGCTGAAAGGAATGTGGAAGTAACCGAACTAGCAATCTAGCCGCAACTTTGATGCCCCAACAAGGACATTCTAATGTAAATTTACAAATCTTTCAGTGTGAACCGATTCTAGTATTTGCATGTCACTTTTTTAGCTGTGCACTACTGGTATTTAAAAGTCCTTTAGACTAGTGATTAATCCAATTCGAGTTAGGTCAGCCCATTAGACGGTAAAACTCTTCCGGTATGAGTATTCTCCAAAGCTTTCAGGGGGAACTGATTCTAGTAGTTGCATGTCACTTTGTAGCTTCTTGAGCTGGCACAGCAATAACCATAAATATCCCTCTCTCTCTCTTCATGTTTCGTTCACCTTCGAACTTACATAAGTATTGTGTATTTTTTTCGGTGTAAAAAGAAGATACATAAGGCTAGAAGTAAATAGAAGGAAGAGGGAATAAAGAGGAATTGAGGGTCTCAATAATGATAAGGGATAACTACACAGGCAATGCAAAACCTTTTGAAAATATTTCATGTTAGTACAAAACTTTTTTTTTTGTATTTCGGTACAAAACCTTTCAAAAGTGTGGTACATTTCGCCAAACTTTTCACTAACGATATCAGTATGTTTATTCATTTAAAAAAATTATATCAACATGCCACGTCAGTATGTATGTTTGTGTGACGTCCATGTCAAATTGCTGAGTCAGCCAAAGTTGACGGAATGTACTAAAATGACACACTTTCGAAAGGTTTTGTATCAGAATGCAAAAAAAAAGAGGTTTTGTACCAACATGAAACATTTTAAAAAAGTTACGTATCGCCAGTGTAATTATCCCTAATGATAATTGAACCCAGAATCTATTAATCTCATATCAAGAGCGTATCATGTATTTAATTGGCTAAAATAACTATTGCATCCATCCACCAAAGAAATTGAAAATGGTTTGCAGAGCTTCACCATTTCTTCTTCGCATCATCAATACATGCTCCTTTAAACTGAAGCGATCTTACGTGGTCAGTGTTCTGGTGATAGCCCTTAGTGCAACAGTAAGTTCTCCTGTAGCATTTGTGTATGCTGGCCCTGTTTATTTTTCTTCTGCTCCATTTTCCATGTAGTAGTGTTATCTAGTTGCTGCCATGGAAATCTTTTCCCTGAATAGAGAAACTTGAATTAGCCCTTTCGTAGTTGCTATGTTTCCTGGCATCGCATATAGCTCCTTAATTAATCCGATGATGAATATCTGGATGAATTTTTGATTGAGATAAACATCCCATAATTACTATGGAGGTAGTCTAGTTAGCTGTCATCTTTCAAACTTATATGAATTATATCTTTTCCAGAATTGGAGGATGTTTAAAATCTAGCTGCATCAAACTGGCTTTCTCAAGTTCTTACATTCTCACGTTACCTAGGAGTTTATCAGAAAGAGAGAAAAACACCGGTAGTCCTATATGTTTGACGATTCTTGCAAGTGAGTCTTAAATGTTTCAAAGTGTTAAATCAAGTCCTATATGTTATCCGCATTACAACATCGAGTCTTTTCCAGTACTTTAAGCTGACGTGGCGCTAATGTGGCGCTGTTAAGCTGACGTGGCACTGATGTGGCGCTAATGTGGCGCTGATGTATTTCAGTGCCACATCAGCAAAAAGACTCAACGTTGTAATGTGGATAACATATAGGACTTGATTTAACATTTTGAAACATTTAGGACTCATTTGCAAGAATCATAAAACGCGTAGGACTACCGATGTCATTCTCCCTTATCAGAAAGATCCTACACTGGATTCTCACTCGGGCCCAAGGCTCCTAGGGTTTCACCACACCAAGGTATTCTTTCAACTCGTAAAAGACCTTATTTATAGACACATGACCTCTTCTTATTTGAACATCTAGAAAATATTTCCTAGTATATCTTAAATTATTTTCTAGATAAATAGTTTATGAGAACCAGGAAATCTCATTCAAATAAAGAAATAATATCCGCAAATCTTTCAAATATCCACAAAAACATATTTTGTACTTCCAATCGCCATCTCTATCGTTGATCATTATTCGCACAATTTAGTATGTCAAATCCAATTTCCAATTTGTTCTCCATGTCTTTCGATTTTCGAGTTCCGACTTATTGCAAAAAACTTCAATAAGAAAAAGAAGACACTTTGATTTATTAAAAGTTTACTATGAATCTTTATCATGGTTAATGAGTTGGATTAAAAACGATGACGTGTATTAGGTGGGACTCTTTTTGGAGACACAATAAAGAATTCAATGTGTAAGACATAACAATTTTATTGTGTAATTTCTTGTTCGGATCTTAAAATATTTAAAGTTGACACTTAAAAATTGTAGAAAGTTTTAACACTTGTCAAGATCTGAGAGAGAAGAGCCACAAATGGCAGTGGTCTAATGATATAAAACTCACTTCCATGAAGTTTGATGAGATCAACATCACAGTTTGGGGCCTCATTCTAACCAATATTGTCAAAAAAGGCTCTTGAGTTTATGATATGGTGGACACTGACTTCTTAAATTATACTAGGTCTTTAGTGGTATTATGTTAATGGGTTGTTAGTACTAGTTGTTTGGTTCATCCAATATGCTTGCAGTTAAATACGAAAGTTTGAACATTACGTAGCGGGGTAGCTGGATCGCCACTATTGTTGCATTCCTTTTTTAACTATAAAAAAAATCTAGTGGAGAAGAGCATATTTAAGTTAAATATGAAGTGTAAAAATGAAAATTACCAGAACTGGATGAGGTCCACGAATGTCAAGGTCTGAGGAGGAAGTGGAGGTCCCGGAGGTGGTATTGCTGACTGTGGCTGCGAAGGGTGGGGGAGGGGTCGAAAATGAAGGGTGACACTTGGAGATCTTAGGTAATAGGAGAAGAGAGGGTAAATGACATGAATTTGAAAATTTAATAAAAAGGTAGGGGTAAAACAATAAATATATCACTTTGCCAAGTCAAAAAATACACCTCAAAAATAAATTTGCCATGCAAGCATTAAAGTATAATCTCTCGAGGGTTTGGGAAGAGATGCCTTTTAGCAGAGCCATTTTGATCCTTATCTCTGAGTTTCTTTACACTTGATAAACTCTTACAGTGACTCAGTTGCTTTGTTGCTGTGTGCCAAACTTGACTATTTAGCATTAAATTTGATTTGCTACCTTGTAGCCTTTGGTTGGCCTTACCCTTTAGTTGGCCTTTGTATCTTGTAATCTTCAGTCGCCTTCGTTGGCTTGTAGTCTCAACTAACTTTGCAGCCTATAATCGGCTTTGGAATCTTATGGCTTTTAATTATTTAGTTTTTAATTGAGTTTGAATCTTTGTATATTTTAATCATTGCTTTTATGTATTGATCTTCACAAATGACATCGCAATCTACGATAGTTGATTTTGTCATTTTGTCTTTGTAAATGACTTCGCAAACTTCTGAGAGTTTACTTTACCATTTTTGTAAATGAGTTTGCAATTTTTTAGAGTTAGTTTTGCAATCTTTGAGAGATTTTTTTCTCAAATTTTTCCTCATATCTTTGAAGATAAAGTATAGTCGTAAACCACTATGTAGCCTTCGACCTGACTCCTCACAAGCTGATTTTGAGGTCTTGTAATTCGTTATTGTTGTCTTTATTTCATTTCACCATTCGTCATTTTACTTTTCCATTAACTCATTAATGAATGGTGCAATAATGAATCATTACTTTACACAAAAGCCTTTTTGCCGATAACTTGTATTATCTTGCCACCTTTGAGATTCATTATGCCTCATACCCTTCATGTGCACTTGTTAAACGACAATGAGGACTGTGAGATCTTCGCAGCAGACTGAGAGATCTTTGAGATTGCCCTGTGAACCAGGTTTGTCGCATACGATTGTAGAAAGCGTCACTAATATGTCCACAGGCTGAATATCAATTGGTGGTTGATCATTCGTTGCTCCTTGCAATTGCAAAACTGTAGACTCTGTTGAGCCTAATTCTTCCTATCTGCATCACCTACATGAAAAAGTTGATGAGACTGCTACTCATGGGTCGGTATCAACTCCATAACCACTATTTGCGGCGGTTTTGTCTTTTGCTTTCCCTTCAGCTAGGCTTGCAGTAACTCTCTTGGATTATATTTATGGACACTTCAAAATAAAAAGAGAGCAGCAGCAAAAGTACTCTTTACTCGAATCAACCACTTAAAAAGTGAATATTTTGACGAAATTTAAGTTCTAAACATGTAGAAGAGTGAGAAGACTTCCTTCATGAAAAAAGGAAAATTATCTTGGCTTCATATTGACTTATGCATTGTTGGAATCTCTAAGCACTTCATGTTTCAACATTAATTTGGCTCCATGTCAAGAACAGAGACCACATATTCTATATGTAAGTATTAGTTTCATCATCCTATAGCAATGGTACTATATGTGCAATTTTTCCAAGAGGACCTAACTTGTTTAAATTTTTTCTTTCACAAGATTGGGATTTGAACCTCAAAGATCAGGCAATCATCATTCTTCAAATCTTAGACTAGAACATTGGTGTTATCTCGGTCGAGTTATATGTATCTTAATCCATAACGAGTGCAGCCCAAACTAAAAGAGAATCCTAGCTAGTCTTCGTTATATAATTGCATCAGATTGTGTGGTTGAAATTTATTTTATATTGATGACCTCTACGTCCCTTCCTTCCATCCATACCTTTTTGGAGTACCCAACCCAAGCAATATTTTTTCTATGAAGTGTCTCCGTATACAATGGAAAATCTCTTTGAGAATTTCCAAGAAGAGGTGAAAATTTTTCTAACACCAATAAAAAAATAAGTTTCAAAACTAACACTACTTTATAACACTTTTCGAAACTAGTACCACTATATATATCCTTTTTTTATAATTTCCCAAATCCCCTTCTCATAATTCCCAACCCTTTCTCTGTGCCCACCTGCCCTTCCTTTTCTTCTGCGCCTACCTGCCCCTGCCCCCGCCCCCTGCTCTTCTTCTTCTTCCTTTCTTCCCCCTGCCCCCGTCTCTTCTTCTTCTTCCTTCTAGCGAACTGCAGCCCCGGACCGGCGCCCGACGCACCTTCTCCTGACTCCCGAAGCACCGCCGCCCGGCGCCCGCCTCACGGACCCCCGACGCACCGGCCCCCAACTCCCGACACACCGGCCCCCGACACCCGACGCCCCGGCCCCGACGCCCGACGCCTCGGCACCCGACGCATCGGCTCCCGGCGCCGGACGCACCTTCGCTTGTTGCCTGACGCACCATCGCTTGTTGCCCGACGCACCGTCGCCCGTTGCTCGACGCACCGACTTGCTCGTCGCCGGTGGTCGTGAGTCGACGGCCAGATCTACCGGCCGAAGCACCCGGCCTGCTCGTCCCAGGCCGAGGCACTCGACCTGCTCATCGCCAGTGACCGTGAGGAGATCTGCTGTCACCGGCAGCCGTGAGGAGGAAATGGCAGAGGGGAGGAGCGGCTACTGCAGGAGGGGGGAGAGAGAGGGTGGGAGGGGCAAAATTGACATTTACCATAAAATGTGCTATTTTTTTCAAATGTCTATAAACTGGTGCTAGTCTTCAAAAGTTGTGGAAGAGTAATGTTATTTTTCCCTATTAACACTTTCCAAGAACTATCGATATTTGTTTTTGGAAGAATTATTACCATTGGAAACTAAATGACATGCTTCTAGCCTATATGAATAATTTTATCACATCTCTATATATAACGTAATTGGAAGGAACACACCTGGTCCAAAAGAGATGCTCGTGCGGTTGTCATATTCATTCACCTTTTGTCTTGTTTGTTGTATAACACCTATCCATTTTGTGACTTATCTTCGCAGAATCATCCTTTGACATATGCTAGAATCATGGTAGTTGATCTCTAGCCATTTGCGATTGCCCCACAATGCATCGGACAGTTGGAGACCCGCCAAGTGATTTTACAATCAATGGCTTCCAAACTATGAATTTTACACTTCTAATAACCAAGGTATTTTCCTCAATCTATAGGACCCTTTCGTCATTTTCCCAAAAGACACCGACGATTGTTTCCCTGCACGCAAACCATTGGTTTGATAGTTGTACCTGTTCATGCAAGTTGCCACCTCTCAAGTTGAATACAATATATAGAAATTGATGATAACATTGTCCATTTTATCTCTTCACCGACACTTGCCATGGGATAGACAGAACATCCTTAAAACAGATAACTGTTTCTCTGGTCCAGTGCAAACACTTGGACAATTGCATGTTCTTGGTGATTCTTTACATGTGGATGCCAAAAGCATGCCCCTTGTATAGATTCATCTTACAGTCTTCCTCTAATGAATTGTTGATTTCACAACGAGCGCATGCAAACTTTCCGAGTATCTTACCATAAAGTCTTTCCCGAGTTGTCGGTGTCATGACCTTTCATCTCGTGTTCCCTGCAGATGGCGCCAATGTTGTGGGTTGAATTCACTGCCTCCCAGCTTCCAGATGGGCTACTCAAATAACTACCCCTGCGCTGGTGGTAACCGCCTGGCATAACCTGTGAGCTCGCTTGCTATAGGTTTTGCCTTTTTCGTCACACTGGGCTTGGGCCCAACACATCGCCTGCAGGAAGAGTGCAGGTGAGATAGTAAAAAATAGAGTAAATTAATAATTCGGTCCTCGAGATATGGGTTTGACGTCACTTGGGTCCCTGAGAAATTTTTTGCCTCATTTAACTCCCCCAGATATGTATTTTGCATCAGTTGGGTCCTTAAGTGGGGTTTTTGTCTCAATTATACCCTTTTAGTTTATCAATTGGGTCTATCATAACTTCAATTAGGTCCCTGGTGGTATCAATTAGGTCTTTGGTAGTATCAATTAGGTCCCTCATGGCTTCAATTAGGTCCCTTATGGCTTCAAATGGGTCCCTTATGGCTTCAAATGGGTCCCTCATGGCTTCAATTGGGTCTCTCATGGCTTCAATTAGGTCCCTCGTGACTTCAATTAGGTCCATCCGTTAAAGTGAACTCTAACAACGTGATTATACTATCAATTAGGTCCCTCTCTCTATTTATTTTTCTTCAATTTAGTCCTTGCACTAACAACATTATTATACTATCAATTAGATCCCCTTCTTAATTTCTTTTTTATCAATTAGCTCCTCATCTTAATTTTTTTATCAATTAGGTCCCTCATAAATTTCTCTTTTTTAAAAAATTAAAATAATATTTTTAAATAACATGACATATCAGAATAATGTTTTTAAATAATGTGACATATCCGAATAATATTTTTAAATAAAAAATCTTAAAATAAAAAATCTTAAAATTTGAAAAAATATCATAAAATTGTAAAAACATCAAAAAGATTATAAAATATAGGCAAATTAAAACAGTAAAAATATAAAAAATATATAAAGAGATTGAAAATTTTTAAAATTTGTGAAAAGTATAAAAATTTGGAAATTTTTTAAATTTTGTGAAAAGTATAAAAATTTGGAAATTTTTTAAATTTTGTAAAAATAAAGAAATATAGAAAATAAGGAAAATGTGAAAATAATTGAGAAAAATATAAAAATTTCAATAATTTAAATAAAAATTAAAAATTATACATTCAAATATATAAATGCTTTTGCTGATTTTTTTGTAAACTAGGAAAACATAAAAATAAATAAAAATTTTATTAAATTTTGAAGTGTATAAAAACTTCAAAATAAAAAATTTTCATAAAATAAAAAGAATTAAAAAATTTCAAAGTTATGAAAATTTTTGGAATTATTTCAAATTTATTATATTTTCAGGTATCTACCGAATTTTTCTAAATTTCTAAAAATTTTTATTGAAGTTTTTCGAATTTTACAAAAAAAATTTCTTATTTTTTTTAATTTATTCTAATGTTAAAAAAATATTTTCAAATTTTTCATTTTTATTTTTAAACAAATCTGTAATTTCTTTCATATTTTTGAAATATCTTAAAAATTTCTAATTTTTGAAATATCTTAAAAATTTCTAATTTTTAAAAAATTATTTGAAATTCAAAAATTAATCCGCAAAATACAGTCATGAGATTGTATTTTAAAGATGCGATTTTGTTTTGTTAAGAAGTTGCAAGTTGAAGTCATGTTCTCTTGTTGGTGTCTTTTC
>JAOYND010097418.1:0-10712 GCA_025802135.1 Lagerstroemia fauriei | reverse complement strand
AGATGTGCTCAACGACCTCACAGAATCCACTTTAATTAACAATAATGGTGAAAATTAATTGGACAATTAATCATCATAAAAGGATAACTTGAAAAAATAGGATCACTTGAAAAAATCACTAAAACAAAGATTTCCCCTTTATGTTGATGCCATAATCAGAAAAGGATCTGCACTAAAAAAATTTCTTTCTGATAATTCAAGTAAATATATCTGTGGTCAATTTCCCTTATGTGCTTCATTAACGGGAAAAAGACTTTCAGTATATCACGGTAGTACTAACGTGATATCATAAATCAATGAAATTCAGCTATTTTTTATTTTCTTTATTTTTAGAATTTATCAAAAAAAATCTTAAAATATCCATTATACCCAATATTCTCTCCCATAATCACCTTGGAAAGAAATGGACACCCAAAATAAATTCTGGCAGTAGATTCAGTACCCACCCCTCCTCCACGAAGCACAAGAAAAAACACAATTACGCAGCAGCATTCTTGTCGTAGTTTTGTGATATGATTATCGTGGTTAGAATTGGTAAAAATGGGCATCTTAACTGGTCTTACTTTTCTATGGAATTTTATAAGATCATTTGGGAAAAATAGTTGATGTCAATAGCCAGCTACTCCCATGAGAAGTTTTTCTTTTTTTTATTCCGGTATATAAGAAGATGCATAGAAGATGATAGAATGAATGAAAAATAGAATGGTTACAGGGAGCCCCACTACTGAAAAATAAACCAGGATCTCTTACTGCTTGTTTGGATTGAAAGCTACGAAGGGGAATGATTTGGAGGGATATATTATTAGTCCAAATCCCTTTTTTAGATGTTATTACTTATGGAGGGATGAAAAATTTAGTTTGACAATTTTATCTTAGACTATATTTTAAGATTCTATTTTACTTTTTTGTGTTACGGTATTTTTGTCATAAGTTTACTATCTCTCCAAATTCCCCCAAATTGAATGAATTAAAAAAGTCCCTTTGGAGGGATACTTATCCATTCAAATCCCTCCTAAATATTTTACTAAATAAGGGATTGTCCAAATCTTCCAAATACTCCCATCCAAACAAGTTAGTTTAGGTCGAGGGCGGTGTCTATACTAGACAGTTTTTTGTCCGGCTTGATAGACCGGCTAAGAACCAACACAATAAAATTGTGCCTGGAATGAGTGTCATCGGGCTAAACCATTTTCGGGCCATGTTGTGTCAGATTCAACGGTACAACTGTATTAAATCATCTTTCTTGTTTTTTTTAGTAAATGAGGGACGTATCATAACATTAAACATGGTTATAATAACCGAGTTTAGTCTCCGAACATTATAGCTCGTACAGCTAAAATAAGTTTAGAAATATTTATCCCTATAGCATCTATCAAAATGCAGTTTGCCATTGTGTTCCATGATAATAATTATGCATCACTGGACATACAAAACCAGGGATAAATTTTGGGGTGGTGCCCCAAACTCAGAAAAACTTTTAATACTCTATACAATTTTTTGTAATAACGATGAGTTTTTCTCCCTAAACCATGAACACCCTACAAAATCATGAATTCAGGTAAGTCCGGTGTGCAAAATACATATGTGAGTGACCTCACCAAGGGCTACACGTTCAAAGGGGGATTCGAACGTCCGACCTCGTGAATTTCCAAGCCAATCATACACACATCCTAACCACTTGAGCTAATTCTTAGGATTCTCTATACAAATTTTACTAATTTTCTATATATTTTTGGTGAATTATCTTATTTGCCCCTGAAATCCATCATCTAACTCTCTGTTGAATTTCGTCACTTTCAATAGAAATCCCTGGATTTATCCTCGTACAGAATCCCAAATTTCATTCATCATGATCTCTGTCCGGAGATTTTATTATTGTCCCTTCTATGCACATTTGTGCTAGTTATTTCCCTTTACTACTAAGGGTGGTGATCTATTAATTCAAGTCTAACTCTCATATGATTTTGTGAGTACAAGATTCTATATTTGAGTCGCTTTTATGCATTTATATCAAGACACTCATTAGATGTTCATTCTTTGGATATGGGCTCATACACTGCGTTATTGGACAGTACTGAGAGTTAGTTGTTTAGTACATCTAACATATTCACAAGTTAGATACGAAAATTTGAATATTATGTAGAGAGAGTCATTGAATTAACATTACTGCTAATAAGAAAAAGCTAGACTTTCCCCTTCTCTCTCCATTGCTTGTTCAAAAGTCTTTTACATGAAAAGCTCCGAACATAAACAAGCAGGGCGCCAGATGGATATTTTCTTTCCTATTCCATTTTTTCTTTTTTAAATCTTAAGGTATTGAATTTTTTTGGTCACTCTGATGCACGGAATTACTTTTATTGATATTTACTGGTAAAATATTAGAGGAAATATAGGTCCTACGCTTGATTCTCACTAGTAGGATGCTCATTTATTCCCTCTTTTTTATATCCCCTTCTAGACCAATGCGCATCATTTGTACACCAAGATATATGTCAACCACATTACAAAAAGTATTAACTTAAGTTGACTTCAAATTTTTTTGAAAATTTTAACTTTAAAGGGTAATCTCAAGTGAATAGGACGTACGTTTATTTCATAAGAAATTCCACGAGGTCAAAGGTTTAATTATCCACTTGAGTATGTAACCTTTGGTGAGGTCACCTATACAAGCACATTACACATGTACTTACCTGTTCCATAAGAAACTCTACAAGGGTAGAGGTTCGATTTCCACTTGAACATGTAGCCTTTGTTCAGATCACCATCATACAATAGATAGTTAAGTGAAAGAGAGTGAGACTGAAGAAAGAGAAAGAGTAGTGATTGGGTATATATTAGTAAATTCACCATAATGGTTACGAAAAATTTAATTGTCTTATAAAATAGCAAAAGGAGCGAAGAATATGGAAAGAAGACAATAAACTCCAGTACAATCTCAAGCCATCTATTTATAGGCATGTGTAAAAGGGATGTTACATTCATGAAATTAATAAGAATAATTTTGAGAAATGCCAATAGACGTCTATGTTTAGTATAATAACCCCATTGGAATGCTAATGAACATCCATATTTACTTGTAATATTATAACACTCTCCTTGGATGTCCATCTATTCAACCAAGAATGTGTCTCATTAAAACCTTCCTAGGTAAAATCATATAGGATAAAACCTAGTGAAGGAAAAAGAGTACATCATTCTTAAAACTCAATGGATATCTCTACCTTTTAAGAATATTACTCGAGATCCTTGAGCCGTCGTAGTCTAATTTTGCAAGTTAACTCCTCAAATCTTTTCGTAGGTAGTGCTTTCATGAACGGATCGGTGAGATTATCATTGAATCGAACTTGTTAAACATCGAGAGCACCACTCTTTTGAAGATCATGAGTAAAGAAGAACATTGGGCATATATATTTTGTTCTATCACCTTTAATATATCCTGCCTTTAGTTAAGTTATGCATGTTGTATTACACACATACAAAATTGTTGGTACCTCATTTTGAGAGGACAACCTGCATGTCTTCTGAATGTGTTGAATTATTGATCTGAGCCATACACATTATCGACTTGCTTCGTGAATTGCCAAAATTTATGCATGGTTAGATGATGTGGCCACAATTGTTTGCTTTGTAGAAATTTATGATATAGCAATGCCACCATATATTAAGACATAATCCATTTGTGACCGTCCATGGTGAGGATCAGACAAATAAACTGCATCTGTAAAACCTACTAACTCTGATTTGGACAAATGAGAATAATATAAGCCAATATCTATTGTACCTTTGAGATATCAAAATATGTGTTTAACCCCTCGTCCAATGTCTTCTTGTAGGTGGAAAACTATATTTTGCTAATAAATTCACTGTAAAGGAAATATCAGATCTAATGTAACTTTCAAGATACATTAGTGCATCTATTGCACTTATATATGGTACTTCATGACCAAGTAGTACTTCAGGGCCAATTAGTTGTTCATTATTTTCTTATAGCACGTTTGGTTCGCAGGAATAAAATAGAGTGGGAATAGAATGGAATGGGAAAAGGAATAGATAGAGGAATAAATAAAATGATAAATGAGAATGTTGTTGTTTGGTTGAAGGGAATAAAACGATATGGAATAGGGTTTTTGAAAGTAAAAAGACAAAATTACCCTTACTATAGATATGTATATATTTTAAATATATACAAAAATAATAATAATATTTTAAAAAAAAGAAAAGAAAATCAGTCGTCTTCCCCCCCGGGCGCGCAGCCGGCCACCCAACCATCGTCCCCAGCCACCCAACCACCATCCCCGACCACAACGAGCCCCCACCGAACCACCACAACCAGAGCTCCCAAACCATCCCTAGCTTCCGAGCCATCCCGAACTCCCGAGCGACCCCTTCCTCCTTCCTCCATTCCTTCACCCGAGCAACCAGTAGAGAGAGAATACTGAATAGTCATATATGTGACGAAACGAAGAGGCACGGAATGCTCGAGAGATTCGGAGAAGGCACGGGGCGGAACGGGAAGGGTGGGGGTGACATGGGGCGGCATGGGAGGGGGACGAATCAGCACTGGAAGGATCGGGTCGGCACCGGAAGGCTCGAAGGAGGCCTGGGAAGGTTCGGGGAGGCTTGGCTATGTCGACGGCAGGCTGATGGCAGCGGCGGGTGGCCGGTGCTGCGGCGGACACGGGCGGAGGGGACGATGGCACAAAACGAAAATTTGATGAATAGTTGAGGGCATATATGTAATTTGACATCCTATTCCGGGTGGCTATTCCTATTCCCGGTTGAGGTGGGAGGAATGCCTTAACCTCCCTTATTCCTCTTCTATTCCCATTCCTCCATTCTATTCTGTGTAACCAGCGAACCAAACGGCAGAATTCCTATTCCACGCGGAAAACCTATTCTCATCCCCCCAACCAAACATGCCATAGGTCGAAAAGGATCTTTATCAGCTTCAAGTGATATCATGACCACAGAGTATTCAATATGTTTGACTTATCAATATAAAATCTTTTAAACATCTTTGCTATATAAGCAGATTGATGCATAAAAATCTCATTCTTAAGATGCTCAATCTGTGAGCTGAGGCAAAATTTTCTTCTGCCTTCATTTCAAAATCATGTTTTAGACAATTTGCAGCCTTTTGAAACTCTTCTATACTTCTAATATTGTTCAAATCATCAACATAGCACGCAATAATCATAAATTGTGATTTAGATCTCTTTATAAAGACACACGGACATATGGGATCATTGTTACAGCCTTGTTTCAATAAGTACTCAGTTAATCAATTGTACCGCATACATTTTGCTTGCTTTAAACCATAGAGAGACCTCTACAGTTTTACAGAGTAAAGTTCTCTTAAATTAGAGTTACACTTTTTAGGTAACTGTAATCTTTTTAGGATTTTCATATAGATATCAATATCAAGTGAACCATATGGATGGACTATGACTACATCCATAAGATTAGGGGTGGCTACAGTTCAGGAATCGGCTAGTTCCGGTTTCGTGACCCCTCGAACCAGCCCTAAACCTCCCTTTAGATGCTTCAAGGGTGTTTCAGAACCACGGTTCCGTCCGGTTCCGAACTGTCGGTTCGGTCCGAAGCCGACTGGTTTCTATTAAAATTAAATAAAAATTATTTTGAAATTAAATTTAATATATATTTTTAGAAATATAAAATTAAAATTAAATTAAATTTAAAAAATATAAAACTGAACTAAACTAATATGACTTAAAACTTAATTTTCTTACCAAAACTTAAGTTACCTATTTACCTCTCCAAATTTAGAGGAATCAAAACCTACGTAATTCTCTTACCCATATTTAAAATGTTTGCGTTGGTCTCGGTATTGCAACACCTTTAATTAAATTACCGGGGGTGGCCTGGTCGCGTGAGGAGGCTGCTCGACAACTTTAAATTTAATGCGAGGATAGGGATTGGGGGGAGTGGGATCAGTAAGGTAGGTAGCGGATGGGGTGGCACTTGCAGAGGGGTAGGGCCTAGGGAGCAGCTAGGGTGGGGCCTGCCAGGGGTAGTCTTTTCTTCCATCAAATCAATTTTCATTATCAATAATTCAAACAAATATTTTTAAAATTTTCTGCCGGTTCCGGTTTTTTGAGAGTGATGGAACCGGCCCTAAACCTTGAGACTCATGGTTCGAGCCCGGTTTCAGTTTTGATTGGTTTCGGGCTAGTTCCGAGCCAAACTGGCCCGTGGCCACCACTACATAAGATGCTTGTCAAGTTTTTTGAATACTTCCAAACTAATCAAATATCGAAATATTGTTGCATCCATCATAGGAGAATGTGCCTCTTCACATTCAATATCAGGTCTTTGTGAGAATTCTTAGGCAACTAGACATGCTTTATATCTCATAACTTCATTATTCTCATTTTCTTTTCGCATGAAAACCCATTTATATCGTACAAGTCTTATACCAGCAGGTGTTTGGACAATAGGTCCAAAAACTTTACGTTTTACTGGAGATTTCAATTCAGAATCTATAGCATTCTTCTTTTTTAGCTAATATTATCGATGTCTACACTCTTCCATAGACATTGGTTTAAGATCCTCATTTTCATTAACAATATTTTGTGTAGCATGATATACAAAAATATCGTGATGATTATCTCATTTCTACTCTATCGTTCTCCAGTCAAAACATAATTAATAGAGACCTCTTCATTTTCTTTGATTTCAGGTACTTGATTTTCTTTGGGAACTGACTCATTCGGAGTCTCAAGTTTTTCTATTCTTTTACGAGAATTTTTATTCTTAGAATCAACTAGTCTACTATGATTTATTTATCCATTTATCTCATAGCGGCGTTAGATTGTCCTTCAGGAACAACAATTATGACAAGAGCATTTGCAGTTGGTAAACGTGATTTAGTAACTCTTTTTGTGCCAGTAAATACATTTGGTAGTTGATTAGCAAAAATTTTATAAATGAATTACCTTTTAAACTTCATGGCCACATTGCTTTATGTGAGGACTAAGGTGGGATAGTGATAATTCATTCCCGTTAATTTCTTTTGCCAGTTGCTTAGTTTCTCCTGTAATGTTGCAAAAAGTGACTCATTAAAATGACAATCAGTAAAATGTGCTATAAATAAATCTCCTATAGATGATTCAAAATATTTAATTATAAATGGAGATTCGTACCCAACATATATTCCTAACTTCCTTTGAGGTCTCATCTTGGTGCATTGTGGTGGAGCAATATGGACATAAACCGCACATAAAAAATTCTTAAATAGAAAATATTTGGTTCCTGACCATAAACCAATTGTAATTGGGAGAATTCATGATAACTTATTGGCTTGATGCGAATAAGTGTTGTTGCATGCAAAATGGCATATTCACATTCATATATAGGAAGTTTTGCTTTCATAAGTAGTGGTTTTGTAATTAATTGAATTCATTTTATAAGTGTTGCAAGATCATTTTGAGTATGAACATGCACTGCATGATGTTCAACAATCATTCCAATGGTAGTACAATAATCATTAAACACCGGAGGAAGTAAACTCACTAGCATTATCATTATTTTAATCAGATTATTTGGAAAGTAAGCTTGTAGTTGAATAAGTTGAGCTAGTAATCTCGCAAATGCCAAGATGCGAGTTGATAATAGGCATACATGGGATCATATAGTCGAAATATAAATTAAAATCATAAAATATCTAAATGTTCACTTGGTGGGTGAATATGCCCCCAAATATCACCATGTATGCCTTCTAGAAATCCAAGATATTCAATTCCACCCTTAGCCGGCGATGCGTAATAATTAATTTATCTTGAGAGCAAGCAGTACAAGAGAATTCATTTGATCGCAATATTTTCTTACTCTTCAATGAATGTCCACATGAATTCTCTATTATTCTTCGCATCATAATTGAACCAAGATGACCCAACCTGTGATGCCAAATTATAAAATCATTTTGATTAGTAAACTTTGGTTTATTGTAGCATGTGCTTCAATTGTGTATATATTCGTGTAGTATAAATAGGAGGAAAATGTAGACAATTTTTCTAAGACACATTTCTTGCATGAGACAACATTCGTAATACACAAATATTCAATATTGCTTTCATTTGTTATCGATATCCATTTCTGCAGATATCTTTAAAACTCAATAAATTTTTTGGAACTTTTTAAAATATATGGCATCATTGATTACAAATTTTATTCCTCCAAGCAATATGATATGAGCTCTTCCGGAGCCTTCAATTAGGTTTACATTGCCACAAATTGTAATAACATTTGTTACTTGCATCTTTAACTAGAAGTATTTCATATTTTTAAGTATAGTGCATGTTTTCGTATTATCTATGATGCACAAATTTTTGTCATCGACAAAAGGTCCAACTCGAGATAATTTCATATTCTACGTGAAAAATGACATGCATTAAAATAAAATAAAATAAAATAATACTATATAAGAGATGTAAAAGCATAAATTCGTAACTTATTATTGCACTTAAAACAAACAAATATTGAATGAGATATTATTTTATTGTATAAGTATTACTTGATAACATAAACATTCTTAAAATGAAAATAATGCCATTACCAACCTGAAGTTGGCCTAGTGGTTCCCTTAGTAGGCCCCCAAATAAGTGATCCCAAGATCAATCCCCGGGTTGGGAGGGTCGACAGGAATTTCCCAGGGATCTCGGCCCGACCGCAGATTAGTATCGAGATGCGCTTCGGCTGGCCTAGAGATACTGCGTGGTGCAAACTAAAAAAAACAAAAGAAAATAATATCATCATCCTTGAGCATTTATATTATCAATCAAACAAGTTGTATTTTTCTCTGGTTGGATAAAAAGTCAGCAATATTCAGATGAGTGAAATCATCAAATTGTGCATCAGAAGGACCGCACTTAGAAATGAAATTTGTTTCCACATTTTTCTCATTCTTTTTCAATGACTCCTGATAGAGTTTAACGAGATGTCTCGGTGTATGACAAGAATGCGACCAATGGCCCTTCACTCCACAATAATAGCATAAGTTTTTCGCTGAATTTTTATTTGAGTTCCCTTTACTTTTCAATTTTCTTCTCATTTCTCTCCTACTTCAGGTGGCGATATGGAATTTTGGAATAACCACCACGATTACCAAAACAACCTCGACCTCGTTCGTGCCCATGACCATGACCATGAACTTGTTTATTATTATGATACTGGTATGTAATCAAATTCACTATAGAGAATGGAGAAGAACCAGTCAGATAGACTTCATTTTTTTTTATCAAGAGCTCATTCTTTTGTTCTGTCACGAGAAGGTATGAAATTAATTCAGAATATTTTTTAAAGCCTTTTTCCTGATAATGCTGCTGTGTGGGCAAATTTAATGCATGTGAGGTGGAGAAAGTCTTTTTCCAGTACATCCTCATCAGTTACTTTTTCTCCACATAATTTTAACTGAGAATTGATTTTAAGCATAACTTAATTATATTTAGTAATTATTGTCTTCTAATCTTGTAAACATTAGTGCACCAGTCATAACAAGTTTTGGGGAGAATGACTATCTTCTGGTGGTTACATCTCTCTTTTAGGCTATTCCAAAGGACAAGAGATCTTTTGCTAGTATTCCACTTTCAAACCCTCATGAAGGTAGTGTCGAAAGAAAATCATTACTTTTACTTTGTCCTGATCAAATACTTTATTACCATCTTTAATTGTATTACAAGACATTAGTTTTCAGGTGGATTTTAGCGCCAAATATCAATGATAAATAATTTTTACCTGTGATGTCTAATGCTACAAAATCAAAGTTTATCAAATTTACCATAATGGTATTATCAAAACAATTTAGTTCAATAAAATTAAAGTTACAAAATTAACAAATATTTATGAAGAAATAAATGATGCATAACTAATGGCACGTGCATGCGTACTCAGTAATATTCTAAACTAAATGTGAACAATCCAACTATGAAAATAGACCGACTACCAAAAGGACTATTGGATATCAGTGGTGCACATAAAAAAATAGATCGAGTACCCATTTTTATCATATTAATGTAATTGCAGACCCACTGAAGACATTTTCCTATTCATTTTCCCATAATTCAAAAATAAAAAGATTCAATGTTAGATTCTCATTTATCGATTCGCACATCAAAATAAAGACTACTTTATCACCCAACACGATCTTGACAGTGGGCTAGCTAGAGTTCGCCTCCGAGAGCTCAACACTCCACAGTGAGCCTATCTATGTACCTAGCTATTCAAGGATGGATTTAAGGGTGATCCCCTCCCAAAACTTGAAAAAAACCTATGAAATCCTATAAAAATTTTATTAATACCATCTATATTTTTTATTAATTATCTTATTTCGTCCCCTCGAAATTTATTTTTTTAACTCTATATTGAGTTTTGCCCTCCTGTCGAAAATTTTAGATCCACCCATCGAGTCTTAGCTCCCCCATCTACCCAGTCATTCCCCCAAAACCAACCCTTTCATATTTAGTTTTTCTCCCGTACGCAATTGTGGCATGAATCATTCAATATGCACGAATCGTGTTGGAGCAAAGTATAAAATTCAGTCGTCTTTAGGAGATATTTCTAATTGTATTGACTTTCGGGGGGACCATTGAACAGTCATTTCGGCTACTTGTATGGCAACCAAAGAGTGAAGAAACATTCAACGATGCCTTCTTCGCCACAAGTATGCCATTGCCAAGACTGTGACCCAAAATTCC
>JAOYND010097201.1:0-10714 GCA_025802135.1 Lagerstroemia fauriei | reverse complement strand
ATAGGAATGATGTGGTAAATACATAGCAATCCCTTATATTTTACTATTTATAAATAAAATTCAAAAGAAAATAAAAAGCCTAAGAGGGTGTCACGTGGAGGCTATTGAAGGGTGCCACGTGGAGGCTATTGAAAGGTGCCACGTGGCGGATTTTGAGGCTTATAACTCTATTTTAGATTATAGTATAGATTCTATTTAATTTTTAGAGTTTTACTTTTTAAGAAATTATTAAAACTCATAACTGTTTATACAATTTTTTTACGAATTTATTGTTTTCCTTTTCTAAGATTCTATAAATTTAATTTAAAATTTTCAATATTTTTTACATTTTAAATTTTATTAAATAATTAATTTGTATAATATTTTTAGTAATATTCAATTTATTTTCTATTTTTATTTTTAAATCGTTTTCACTTTTCTGATGTTGCATGTGATTAATGATGTGTGTGAGTAATTCTGAATTTTTATTTTTATCCTACTTGTTTACTTTTTAAATTTTTAATGCTTCATTGCAATTTTTAAAGATTTTCTTTTTTTTTCCACATTTTTCAATATTTCTAAAATTTTACCTCTGTCACATATGATAAGTGGTGTTATGTACTTATAAAAAAAAGTGGTGTTATGTATGCTTTTTTGGGTCCCACTTGGCGACTATTAAATGTTAATAGAGTCAGATGTAGGATATGTTAAGACAAAATGAAACTCATTTATTATGTTATTATTAGAAATATTATCTGCTGTTTATTAGGAATAAGATTATATCAATCAAATACAATTATTGATTCTTGCTGGAGAAAATCAAGCCCCCAACTCCGACATGGTTATACTCAGCTGGAACTGTCGAGGGTTGGGTCGCTCTGCGGCAAAACGTTCCTTAAAGTCCGAATATTTCTGATGGAAACGAAGGTGCAGAAAAAGAAGTTGAGGAAACAATGAATAGATTGGGTTATGTCAGCTGTGTTTTTTCTCCAGCAAGAAGGAAAGTCGGAGGCCTTTGCCTATGTACAAAGCAAAACATATCGCTTAAGCCCACCCATATTGATTCCAATCTGATCAACGTCATTATCTACTCAAGTTCGCCAACAACTCCCTGGATGTGCTCATTTGTTTATGGCCCTCCATACAATAATCCAAGACCAGCTTTCTGGCAATCATTAAACGAGCTAATTGATTCCTACGCTTGCCCATGGCTTGGAATAGGTGATTTCAATATAGTGACATCTCAGGAAGAGAAAAAGGGAGGCCGAACTTGTGGCCCTTCTTCCCAGACACGACTTCTATGGCTCATGACCTCAAATGGACTCATCGACTTGGGTTTTGGGGGCAACAAATTTACTTGGACCAACAAACGTGAAGGAAATGCTCACATAAAAGAAAGGCTCGATCACGGGATCTCCAACATCCAATGAAGGGAACTCTTCTTTAAGGCAACGGTGCTCAATCTCCCCACTTATACTTCAGACCACCATCCAATTCTGCTTAACACAACTGGAGAAGTCCACAAAAAACCCAAGTTGTTCAGATTCAAAGAAATGTGGATGCTAGAACCCTCATGTAGGAAGCTTATTCAAAATGTATGGGTTACCTCACACTCAGGCTCTCCAATGTTCAAGCTCTGCTGCAAAATTGAGGAGACAAAAAAGGCTTTAAAAAATTGGAACCGAGAAGTCTTCGGGAACTTGCTATTCAGAATCAGGAAATTAATCAACGAGCTTGAGACACTACAACAACTTGAGCCAAATGCAGAAAATCTCGCAGCTGAAGCAAATAGAGAACTGAAGCTCCAAACATGCCTCAAATAGGAGGAACTCTACTGGAGGTAGAAACCAAAGGAAACATGGCTTACCTCCTCAGAATTTAATACCCAATTCTTTCATCTGTATACAACAATTAGAAGAAGGAAAAATGCGATCAACTTTCTCAAAAAGCCATTGGGGGAATGGACCTGTGACTAGGAAGAGATAGGATGGGTCTTTGTTGAACACTTTCAAAATCTCTTTGCCTCCTCAAACCCATCCATACCATCAGATATCCAAGCTCTCTTCCCTCCCATAATCAATACAGAGGATAACCAGTTCCTATGCGCAATCCTAGACAGCCTAGAGATTCAACAAGCGGTATTCTCATCGGGCTCTCTCAAATCCCCGGGTCTGATGGAATGCCCTGCTTGTTTTATCGAAATAATTGGAGCATGGTTGGAGTGGATATTGTGGTTGCGACTCAGAGCTTCTTTCGAGGTAAATTCTTGCTCAAAAAACTCAACCACACTTACATTGCGTTAATACCTAAGAACTGTGATGCAACTACTGTGCATAATTACTGACCAATAAGCCTCTGTAATGTCAAGATCATCTCTAGGATTGTGGCAGTGAAGCTTAGAGGCATTTGACATAAAATCATTTCCCCCTTGCAAGTTGCATTTGTACCACAAAGAAGCATACATGACAACTCAATCATTGCACATGAGATCGTGCACTCTCTTTCTCATCACAAAGGCAAAAAGCATTGCATGGTATTGAAAATAGACATGGAGAAGGCCTTTGATCGCATAGAGTGGCCACTACTAGAGCAAGTAATGAAATGCCTAGGATTTGCAGAAACTTGGATACAATGTATTATGCAATGCCTTTCGATAGTCTCTTATTCAGCTCTAATCAATGGGAGCCCCTTTGGCTTTTTTAAGCCAACTAGAGGAATATGAAGGCGACCTCTCTCTCCTTTCCTATTTGCTCTAGTCTCTGAAACCCTCACTAGGCTGATTTCTAGAGAGGAAGCACTTGGGAATATAACAAGCATCAAAATTAGAAGACAATGCCCTGCCTTCACCCACCTCCTTTTTGCAGATGATTTGTTTGTCTTCGCTAAGCTACAGACTCTAATCTTTGCAATATTGACCAAACTATGCAACTCTATCATGAATGGTTCCGGTAAAATATAAACAGATCAAAGTCTTCCATCTTCTTTAGTGCAAATATGCCAAACCAAGTCAGGAAGAGAATCTGTAATTCAATGGGATTTCGTAAAGGCATTGCAAACTCCAAGTATTTAGTCTCCCATTGCACATTCTTAGAGCAAAAACAACAGTTTTCCAATCGATCCTAGATAGAGTCTCTGATAAATTAGCATCATGGAAAACCAAAGTCCTATCTCAAGTGGGAAGAGGAATTCTCATCAGATATGTTGCATCAGCCATGCCCACCTATGCCATGAGTACTTTTCTCGACCCTAAATCCATCTGCACTAAGATTGACTCACTGTGTGCTAACTTCTGGTAGGGCCAAAATGAACAAGGGAAACCAAAAATGCATCTTAGATCTTGGGATTCATTATGGATACCTAGAATGCAAGGGGGATTAGGATTTAGGAGAATGCATAATCATAATAGAGCACTTCTCACTAAGCATGCTTGGGCCTCAACAAAAGACTCATCAAGTCCACTCACAGCATTACTAAGAACCAGATACCTACATAACATGTCCATTATGCATCACAAGATCCAGATCCCAAGAAATGCCTCTTATTTTCGAAAAGGTTTGATGTCACAACCTAAAAATTCGGCAGAGTTTTCCCTAAACTTTGAATATTCCAAAATAAAAAAAAGCAAAGACCTGCTATATCACCTCAAAAATATTAGAAAAATGGATAATATAAAACAATACCAGAATTTCTGGATCGCAACAGTTATTACAAAACCACAATTATTTAAACTAATTCCTATAAACTATTGAATCTAGCTAACCAAAATCTTATATCGATCCCCGCTAAACTATCTTCGCTCGCCCTGTTAATCTTACTGATATGAACCTTATCTGTAAAAATTTGTATATGAAAGGAGTGAGACATCTCAGTGAGTAATTATTCCAAAATAAAATGACTTTGATACATTTAAATATTTTAGTTGCATAATTTGCACTGGATTTCTGTTCTTACCATCATATTATTCCTCATGTTATTCTCCTGCATATACACATATATATACACATGTCCATCTACCTTATATCTCATGTTTCATATTTGTAAATATACATACAAGAATCAAATACAAACAATAAGTAGTCACAGGGCCGAATTAACCTTGCGGAGAGTTGTGACAGTACCGTGATCGGTTGCTCGTTTTGTATCCCGCCGGATCAGCGGTCGGTTGCTCATATTATATCTCACCGGATCAGCGGTTTAACACCTATGGCTACATCAACCAATCAATCATAATACATCTTGTTAGCTATATTTCATTCATTTCCAATCCATAAACATCATATTTACTTACTCATTAGTGCAAATCCATATACTTCTTGATCACATAATATCATAACAACTATATTAATATAATACTTATATATCATATTTAATATATAGTTCCATTTTATAATGGAATAAAATACTCATCGTCTCCAAACAACTTCTCCGGATTAGTCCTTGAAATTTCTAGATCAAGTCTCCTCAGCGGAAGTAGTCCCTAAGGATCATTCACTCTATTGAGCCATTCGAATACATAGTCTCGTCTTCTCAGTGCCTATCTAACATTTAAGGCAAATAAGAAAATCATGTTGCATAATGAAATCATTCTACCGCCTATCTATTTATTCAACGAAAGCAGATTATTCAACCTCCAGCTCAAAACTTTTAAACCCCTAGATCACTTCTATTTTAGTTTTTATCTGATTGAAAAATAATAAAGATAAAATAATTATCAATTAATGTTCAGTAAAATAATTAGGAAGACTTCCAAAATTTGTGGTCTAATTACAGAGAAACCTTTAGCACTATAGCAGACACCATCTTCCATTTCCTCACAATTCCATGATTATAACTATAGCATGTTTCCATCATCAACCACCCCAAGAAATTATATATGTTTAACCTCAAGGATTCGTTTTATATTTCCCAATTACAGCACAATTAGTCTGGGCAATAACTCATTAACATCCTAAGAAGTTAACTCCTAAAATATTAAAATCCAACAAAAGAAATGTTGACAATTTTACCTGCAAATTGGCCGGTTAACAAAACTTGATTCCCAAGGTAAATTTCGATATAATCTCAGGTATACTTATGATGCAATTTACTGCAGCTTATTAAAATGTATTTGAACCATCCTCCATTTCTCCATCTTATTATTTCAACTTTCATATACTCTCCATCTTATACGAAGAACACCCAGTAAATTAAATGCTAAATTGGAAACCTTACACAGATCAACCGAGAACCTAACAAAACAAATCAATAGGAAAGAAAACAAAACAGAGAGGAAAGGGGAAGAAACCTCCACAAATGCTCTTGCTCCATGGAAGATGAAAGAAGAACTTGCTGCCATTCTCTTTCTTTTCCATTCCATTGGCTCTATGTCCCGAACACATCTTCTCCATTTCCCTTTTTTCTTTTTCTTCATTCTCTCTCTCTCTCTCTCTCTCTCTTGTTTGGTGATCGTAAGAGGCAATGGCAGCAGACTTTCTTGGAGAAAAATATAATAAGGGAAAGGATAAAGATGTGGGATTGTCAGGAAATAGAAACAAATAAGTATGGGAAAATTATGGGCTTGTCTTACAGGCTCTAATTGGGCTAAATGGTCCATTTATATAATTGGGCTTAAACTCAATAAAGTGACTCACATCTGAACTCCATTGTAGATATCATTTGGAAAGGCTCTTGCTATAAAATTGGGTCAGGTAACACGGTGCAAATATGGGAAGACCCATGCATTCCTCAAAACGCAAGCTTTGCATCGGAGCCAAAGCAGGGATTATCACCATCTATACGGCTCAACTATTAATGGGTTTATGAGCTTATCAACCAGGATTCAATGACATGGAGGATTGACAAGCTGAAAGAGATATTTGAGGAGACAACTGTGCAAAACATCCCAGCAATCGCATTGCCAAACTTGCCAATAGCTAATGAACTTTGCAGGACAGCCAAAGCAAATGGAGAACTCACGAGCAAAGATGCTTACCTTCTAGATCAAGCAAGTAGACTCCCAAGCAATATACATCTCGAACCAGCTCAATGGAAGTTGCTATGGAAATCCAAGATCCACGAGAGATTCAAGCCGTTGCTCTGAAAAATTGTGTGGAAATGCCTTGCCCACTAATGAACTCTTGCAGCAGCGGCTCCATAAAACTACTCCCCCTTGCTACCTTTGTCATCAGCAAGCAGAATCTCTTGAGCACATATTGATTCATTGCCCCTTCTCTTGCATAGTCTGGTCTCATCTTTGTTGGCCCATGCGACTTGATAGGCTAGGCAACATCATAGCAACCCAATGGGTTCAACTCATAATAGGAACTGACAATTCATTGCATATCCCACATGATATTGAGCACAGTTTCCTATTACAAGCAGTAATATTCTTTGACCATCTTTGGCACCTCAGGAACAACAATCGGCAGTGGTTGCACACCCTAAATCCCGTGTAAGCAGCTCATATCATCAATCTCAGGGTGCAGTCACACTTAGCAGCCTAGTCAAACGTAGCTTGCAACATGTGACCTCGAAACCAAAGCTGACTCATTCGCAAGCTATCTTCCTTTTTGATGCAGCAGTTCCACCCACAGGTACCTGGATTTGTGTTGCGTGTACAAGCAGCAAAGGCTCTTTGATCTAAACTTGGGCTTCCTATGCTCCGGTCTACACTCCAATAAAAGGAGAAGCCACCGCAGCTTTTGAAGCCAT
This sequence comes from Lagerstroemia fauriei, assembly GCA_025802135.1. Taxonomy (NCBI): domain Eukaryota; kingdom Viridiplantae; phylum Streptophyta; class Magnoliopsida; order Myrtales; family Lythraceae; genus Lagerstroemia; species Lagerstroemia fauriei. The sequence goes on along the minus strand of JAOYND010097201.1, from coordinate 4,045 downwards.
CCGCTATGCTGCTTCCTCTGGCACCAAGCAACTTCATCTTCAAGGTGATGCCCAGGATATAGTTGAGGCACTTCTTCGAAAAGAACTGCCTCAGATTGCTGCAATACAAGACATTATATATAATGCTTAGTGTTTATTTTTCCAATTCTCTTCTTGGAATGTTAGGTATATCCCTAGGGCAGAAAACGGGAAAATGACAGCGGAGGTCCCATAATTTTGCTATTTTTGGCAATTGAGTCCTATAACTTTGAAAGTGGCTAATTGAGTCCTATAAAATATGCTCCGTAACATACTCGAGTCCGAATTGTTAGTCACCGTTAGCACTTTGATACGTGTCGTTTAACGCCGTCTGTTCATGCACACATGGCAGTTTTCTTGCTCGCGTGGCAATTTTAAGTCGTCGTGTAACCGATGACGTGGCAGAGTGTTACAATTACATTTTCACCCTTAACTATTCATCAAATTTTCAAATTATGCCATTATCTCTTCCCGTCCACGATCCCTCGGTTCTTGGCCCACCTACCCTCTGCAGTAATAGCCCCCACCTCCATCTCTAGTACTTTCATCTACATATCCGACCTCGAATCCACGAATCAAAAACGAAATGAAGATAGCTAAGGAGTTCTTTAGAGATTGTGTAAGCCTCCATCGAAACTCCTGGAAGATAATGCAATAAACCAAACTAATCTCCACTGGGCCAACCCATCTCCAGAAACCGATTTGCTCCTCAGAGGTCGGTCTCTTTCTGGGGCTAGAATCCCCTTTCGAGGCCATAAAATGCTCGGCGGCGACTGAGGAGAGAACCCAAGTTAAGTTGTCGAGTGTGAAGCGGCTGCCGGCTGAGGTCTCGAGGACAATCATGGAGCTTTCCTCCAAAGGCACCCTGTCGACGTTGACCCAAGACGGTTGGCCTCATGGAGTCGGCGTCCGATTTGCCGTTGACCCTAGTGGAACTCCAGTTCTATGCCTAAACGGCTCTGACAGCCAGTTCCCGGTTGACTTGAAGTCCAGCCTTCACACTCAAGTTCCCTCGATCAAAATCTTCTTGCTATTTGATTAATCATTTTATGTGACCTTTGCCATGTCGCCTATGGAATTTTTTTGGGAGAATTATCAATGGAACTCAGTAGCATAGTTAATAGTTCTGTGGCTTCTGCCACTGGAAAGAAATTGAGGATTTTGTCTGATTTTAAAATTTTCAACTCGGTTGGAGCAGTGTGGATTAAGGACTCGCCAGTGCACCATTCAGGGAAGCATTGCGAAACCTGGAGACATGGGGGCTGTTATTGCAGAGGGTGGGAGCGGGGGCAAGAACCAAGGGATCGTGGGGGGGAAGAGTTAATGTCATAATTTGAAAAGTTTATGAATACTTAAGGGTGAAAAAGTAATTGTAACACACTGCCACGTCATCAGCTACACGTCAGCTTAAAATTGCCACGCGAACGAGAAAACTGCCATGTATGCACTAATAGATGGCGTTAAAAGACACGTAAGCAAAGTGATAACGGTGACTAACAGTTTGGACTCGAGTATGTTACGGAGCATATGTTATAGGACTCAAATAGCCACTTTCAAAGTTATAGGACTCAATTGCAAAAAACGACAAAGATATAGGACTTCACTGTCATTTTCCCGACAGAAAACTATGTAGCCTATAACATTGCTCACTGGGCAGCTAGATCCCATTTTGTTGGTCCTATTCCCATTACCTCTTTGCCTCCATTAATCTATTTGAGGGAAGAGGAGACGAAATAGGCCTAGACTATGTAACACGTTTTGTTAAGTTACTAAATAATATTTACATATTCAGCCAAAAAAATACGATTATTGATATTTTTGGGATATCCGAATATATGTTTGATATCATTTTGATATTATTTATTTATTTATTTCCTTCTCTATATCTAGAATAGGTCTTTTAATATAATCACTTAAGTTGTTCAACACAATAAAGTCTGTGGTTATTATTTAGGACTTACCACGTTTCTCTATATCTTCTCTCTCCTCATCGTTATATTTAAAATATTTCATGATATCAGAGCGGATTGATCTAAATAAGTTTGTCATCCTACCAATTGAAGTCAACATTTTCTTTTCTAAATAACATAATCTAACCTCTGTTTAAAGAAAAAGAAAACCAGAGATTTTTTACTGTTAAGCTTGGTGGGAAAGAATTGCTCAACAATTTCGTGAAAATTTATATTTATCTTGAGGGAATATTAGAGATACCAACTATTATTAATTAGAAAATACGATGTTTAAAAATAAGATCATATCTTTTTGAGCTTGAGGAGAATATTAGAGTTATTATCTATTATTAATTAAAAATAACATATTTAAAAATAGGTCGTATCTTATTAATACAAGATCAGCCATAAGTGGATCTACATTGGATCAATAAATAAGCACCAGTTGCTCCAACGTGACGGAGCTTCCCCGCCCTTATTTTTTTCAATTATACGAATTAAAATAATAAATAAGATGAGATTAAAAAAAATCAGTCGGTCCAAATCCATCACGTATGACCTCTTGAAATTGGTCAAATTAAAAGAATCGTGACATGCACGGCTACTTGGCCTTCAGATTCCATCCACTTGTCGTGGTCTCGTGTGGGTCCACTTCGATTCCTTTTGTCAAAAGCATGTCTTGGACGGGACTACTGGGACTGCCCTGCCACTGACAGTGTGCCCTCGTACAGTGTGTCAATGTAAAGAGAATTGGGCAAAATACCTTTCTCTACCTAATTTTTTTTAAAGGAATAGATTTTTAATTATTTTTATAAATATCATTTTAAAAGTGCATTGCACTTTCACTTTTCTATAGAAAAATACGTTTTTCGCTTTTGAAAAGAAATGCACTTACTTTCTCATATAAAAATGAAAGTGCAGGTTTAAAATGCGGTTTTAAAATAGCATTAATAAAAATTATTTAAAATTTATCACTTTTTAAAAATTTATTTATGAATAAATAGTATTTTTGCTCAATTCTCGCCATGGATCATGTGCCCTGAATCCATTGTGTCGCTGGAAGCTCCTCCTCGTGTCAATGTCAATTAAATTTTAATCAAACGTCCACAATTAATAATTTAAATTAAAGTAAAAATTTAATAATTCATAATCATTTTCTCTAATTATTTTATGATCCGATAATTTGACCATGAAGTATGTTTGGTACTGTAATCATGTGATCATGTATGGTGGCGAATGAGGTATTTCGTGGCATCATGTTACAGTAAAAAGATATTCTTTTTTTTTAGCAAAAAAAAAATTTCTTTTAATAGGAGAAGTTCCTTGTAATTATAATTGTCGGACAATAAGTTAATATATCTGTCAAAACTAAGACATTGGTATAATAAATATCAACCTCAACCTCGTGTCATATCATGTGATTCTAGATTTTATTTTTATAAAAAATATATTCTATATCCATTTATTTTCATTATTTTTATTTTTTTTATGCGCATTGACGTCATATATTAAAAAAAAATATGATGACACCCACCCTAGTTTTGTTGATCACATGGTGTAAAGAACAGGTGCCTTTAATTTTTGTTAAGGAGTCTATCTCATATCTGATAAATAAAATATTGAAACATAGCTTATAAGAGAACGAGTATCACAAACCTATCAGTTTAAACTTTTAGATAGAAACGGATCTAAAACTCATGTAAGTCACGTGAAAATTTTACATGGTAACATAGTCAGTTATATGGTTTATAAGAGAATTTTACAATTCTTTATTTCTTAATTTTCCTTATGTTTCTTTTCTTTTCATTTTGTAAAGAAAAAAGTAATTTTTGGTCAGCCTGTGACCACTCCACCCCCTTCCTTCCTCCTCCGTTGAGGTATAATATAGATTGGGTGGATTTTTTTTTTTTTGTAAATAGTCAAGTACCGACATTTTTAATTCGATTTTTTTCAAGCCGAAAAATTACATCAGGAACCATTTGGGGTCATGAAAAATCATTCGCTACAGGTGTGGCTAAATCAGGTGAATTTTCCGGGCCCCTAGTCTAATTCAATTAGTTTTACATTAGAATTTCCAT
>JAOYND010097096.1:0-10714 GCA_025802135.1 Lagerstroemia fauriei | reverse complement strand
TATAAAACTCGAACGACTTACTCGAATCTAAGCCTGAAAACATGTACAAATAAGCACATTCTTATAATTATCAATATATCATGGATTTTTTTTAATCGATGGTATTCGGCGCTGTAATAACCTATTAATCTACCACAGGGTGTATCATACAACATGTGGCCATATATATCATGGTTTAATTATATAAAAAAACATGTGATTGTTTCATTTAAAAAAAAAGTTAAATGTTTCAAATTTGAAAAAATAGAATCTTATAATTTCAATTTATTCCCAAATTAAATCAAAATTTTCAAATTTAAAAAATAAATCATGTAGTTTTATTTTATCCTCAAATCAAGTCAAATTGTTCAAATTTAAAAAATAAAAATTATATTTTTTATTTATTGACAAGTGGACTAATCTATTAAAATGTAAAGTCATATTCTCGTGTGACATATTCTATTTGATTTTTTATTATCATGTACTTATAAATTGATAAAATTGGCATAATTTTTATTTAAAATTAACTTAATAATTTTCTCTTAAATTAAGATTAATATTAGTTATAACAAAATATTAAGAAAATTTTATATATGAAACTAGCGCAAGTTTTAAAAAAATTATAATATACTTTTATCCTATTTTGAAAAAATTATAAAGAATTATCCATTTAAGTATTTAATATTATATTAAATAAATTAGTCTGATTTAATAGTAAAATAAAAATATGATTTTAATTTTAAAATATGGAATGTCGAGAATAAATTGGGAGTAAAAGAAAATCACATGATTTTATTTTTAAAATTTGAAAAATTTGGTTTAATTTGGAAATAAAATGAAATTATATAATTTTATTTTTTAAATTTAAAATATTTGACTTTTTTTGAAAAGATGAGCAAATTACATATTTTTAATGTAATTTATCCTATATCATTTTTTATATAATTTTTATGTTAAAATGATAAATTGGGATGAAAAAACAGCTGGGAATGATAAAGAGATGCTCTAGGTGAGGAGTGGGTGTGGGAAATAATATTAAGACCCATATACAATTAATTATGATGTTAGAACTCTTATACAATTAATTAATTTTCAAATAATTTTGGTTGAGAGTAGTTTTGAAAGGGGAAAAAAAATCAAAACTCCCCTCTAGAAAACCATGATGCTTGCTCCATTTTTTTCGTTTTATCATTCATAGATTTTTTCATTATAACAATATTTAGCATTTTACATGGCACAATAAGACACATGACAACACAGACAACTGACATGTCAACAAAACCGCCATGTGACGACCCTCTGGATTCAATTCTTATCAGTGGAATTCCTTATACCTCTTTATTCATTCTTTCTTCCTCTTCTACACTTATGTCATTTCTAAAAAGACAGTAGAGATAATAATATATTGTATCGGAAGAAGACATTGGCAGTAGCATGGGCTGGACCAAGCTCATTGAAGGCCAAAGAAAAGTTAAGGACATGAAAGTCTTATCGGTGAAAATCAAAATTGGAATTTCTAAATATTACGGTAAGGACGATCCCGCAGAACCAAATCTCCTTTCTCCATGCTTGAAAGCTTTAGGTGCAATATGATTGAAATTGAGTTCATTCACCATCGATGTTGCCAGGAAATCCTAGAAGAAACCTCCACCGTCACGGAATACTATGCCGCAAGACCACAGTCTCAAGTTCAGTTTGGATTTTTCTGCACAGCTCTGATATCAGTAAGTTCAACGGATAGAGACTAATGCCAGTTTAAGTAAAGTCAATCCCTAAAGAGTAAAACTATCCCGTCAGTCGCGTGGTTGGCTAAAATAATACTAGCAACCGTCCCATGCTATGCACAACGAGTATCACCGAACACAATTAATAACAATAAAAATGTTGTTACCTCATTTTTTTTAATGCATCATCCTCTGGTCAGTACACTAACTTATAATAAAAAACGCATTTCGAGAAGTACAAACATCAATACATTTATCAATAGTGAGATGAGATTGAGAAGAGGTGGAGCAATTTAAAAGTAGCACATATGGAGTAGTGTAACTTTTAAAAGAGAGATGGTGAGAAACGTGGGGGTGATGGTGAGGCGGGTAAAAATAACCTGAAAAAAATAAAATGACAATTTCGATCTAATAAGGAGTTTATGAGTAGAATTGAGGGGAAGACTATAATTGGAAAGATAAATATGGACCATAACAATAAGGTAATGGCTTAAAGTAATAGAAGATATAAGATATCCTTCTAATTAGGGATAATCAGATCCGGATACCCTTTATTTTTCATGGTATCCAAACCCTACCCTATATAAGATCAATCCCTAAATTTTGTATCTGAACTTTATCATGTTGAATATTGGAATTGGCTCTCAGTTCCCTGTTAGAACCTATTTATTATTTATTCATTTACCTATGTATAGATTACTTCGATATTTTTCATATGTTTAATAATCATAAAATGACCGCATTCAAAGAAATTTCATGATTATTATTTCATATAGTCATTTTATAATCAAAAGTGTGTACTGTTAATTATGTTTACTTTATAGTTAAGTACTACTTATTATTGATTTGTGAGCTATAACGATATGTTAGATTGAAAAATTCGTCAAATATGCATAATTGCTATGTCAAATGAAAGTTTATCGAATTAAGAATACAACAGTTTATGTAGTCAGTAAATTGGAATTCAAAATAGAAGTTATGAACGAGTAAAATTAATTGGGCTGATTGGTTAACCGGTTCCTGTTCTTGGTACCATGTGTGCTTGAACCGGAATCGACCAGTTCCTTGATTCATAACTCGAAATGTATTTGATTTTCATTGAGATCTACCAATTCTTGTTTCGGGTCTACCTATAACCGTACACAACCTATTTCTCAAATTAGATTGTACAGCAGCTCAAGTGCAAGATAGACTCTTTTCAATCTCTTGTTCTAACTTCCTGAGGCATTCCATTGGCCTTCTCTTTGCGTGAAGTTTGGCAACAGCAATTATTTAATGGCTTTCCTCCAGTGATCTTCTGGAACCTCCGAAGGGGAATAACATGATTTTTCCCAATTCACCTCACCGACTCCTTTAAGTCAGTATATGAGGCTTTTGCATAGCGTGTTCATATCAGTTTCTTCTCTCTCTCTCTCTCTCTCTCTCTCTCTCTCTCTCTCTCTCTCTCTCTCTCTCTTATATCGATAGTATCCGGAGTCATAACAACTGACTTATCCACCGAACGGTGTATTATACGGCATGGAGCCCCATTAATCCCCAGATACCGGCCCCATGGGGAGTTGAACTGTGGACTCTTCTCAGAATGAATAACAACAAGGGCATTTTTTTCAGTTTGAACCACTGATATCCAAAAGCCCAAAGGGTCCTAACTAATCTAGTTGGAGTGGGATGAGCCCACTAGGGAGTAAAGCTCTCTCATAGGGAATTCTTTTCATTCACAAGACTTGAATCCTCAAGGGGAAAAAAAACATCCTACCAGCTCAACAAATTCACTTTGGTAGGGGCAGTTTTTAAGTGTGAAGATATGTGACTGTTTGGTCTATTGGTTCACGACCACAATGGTTGTCGTGCATCACAGGCATGGCCTTTTATGACCGTGGGCGTAACTCATGGACATTCGTGGACACTCTCTTCCAATGGTTCCTAAAGAGTTTAGAGGGGAAATTGAATGAAATGTTCTCCCACATAGTGTGAGACTTTCAATACATCGAAATATATAGTGGTGTACATATGTTTATATAAGGTGACGAAATATATACATGATCAGAAAGGGAAATAAGATAATCTGGAATCTTTCTCAATTTTGTAGGAATCTTTCTCAATGATATCATGTCTATTACTCTCCTGCAAGTGCAATGGAGTAGGGACCACATTGTACTTAGACTGAGTGGCGGCAAAGTAAGAAGAAGAAAGGACCTGATGAGTGCATCAACCAACTGATCATCGGAATTGATGAATTGAATATATAAATACTTCTACAGAAATTATTCACGATACAAAGTGATAGTCGATTTCGATGTGTTTGGTGCTAGTGTGAAAAAATGGGTCGGCAATGAGACAAATAGCAGACATATTATCACACCAGAGCGTCAGAGCATGCTTGAGGGAACTACCCAGTTGGCTAAAGAGAGACTGTATCAAAATCAATTCAAAGGTAGCATTGGCAAGAATTTTATACCCTGATTCAGTACTAGATCGCGCTATAGTGCGTTGTTTCTTGGAACTTCAAGATATCGAATTAGGACCTGGATATATCATAAAGGCGCTGACTGCCCGACAATTACTCGGGCTTCCTACCCAATCTATATTAGAAAAGCCATGTAGAGAAGAAGAGCCAATGCGTAGATGAAGACCAAAAGTAATGGTGCCTTCCAGATAGTACAATATACTTTTGACAACAAGTCAGTGTGTTGTGGATGGATAATGTATAAATTGACAGACCTGATTAATGGCATATGCGATATCAGATCGAGCGAGAGGGAGATGCTGAACACTGCCAACAATGCTTTCGATACAAATGAGGATCATCAAATGGTTCACCGTCGAGAATAGATAGTTTGGGTCCAAGAGCAACTGGGGAGTGCAGAGGCATAGACTCAAGCATGGAAGTACTCTCAAGGATACCATAAATATATTTACTGAGTAAGATGTAGCCTAGCTGAGTTAGAGCTGCTTCCATGGCATGAAATAAATGAAGAAGACCAAGATCCTTCATGGTAAATTCATTTATGAGAGCATACAATAGAGAGTCAAATGGAGCACTCGGAGTCTCTGTTGAAATGATATCGTCAACATATACAAGGACAAATATAAGATACGATGACCTCGTAATATGAATAGAGAAGGATCAGCTTGGGAGCCAATAAGCCGAAATGTAGTAGAAAATGACTCAATCGTTCGACCTAGCTGGGGAATGGGCCAGTGGAGAGAGATGGCAATAGAGAGAACAATATAGATTATTACCAGTTTGACAACTAGATTGAAAGTTTCAGCGTAATCAACACCTTCACATTGGTTAAATCCTTTGGAAACAAGTTGAGCCTTGTATCGATCGATGACCCATCAACTCGCTGTTTTATTCGATATATCGATTAACACTCTATCACATTTTGAGATGGGAAGGAGGAACTAGATCCCATGTGTGATTTTGCAAAAATGCTTGAAATTCCTCCAGCATTTCATAAGTCCATTGAGGTGATTTATGTGCCTTAAAAAAAGTACGTGGCTCCTGCAAGGCAGCGAGACATGGAAAACAATGGGATTTTGAGATACAATAAATCTTCTAGGTGCACGGGAGCCATCACTAGAGTGGGTGACCATGTGATGAGTTCTTTAAAGGGTAGGAGCATCCACTGGATGGCTCAATGCATCTAAAGGTTGATCTATGTGTACCAGAGAGCTTGCATCTATGTCACGATGCATAGTAGGCAGCACGGAGGAATTCTCAACCGAAGTAGTGAGTGATGGTGAAAGTGGTAAGACAGGAGGAGGGAGAGACAAAATGGGAGGAGAAGAATTACCAGTAAGATGTTCAGACCTAGTGGAAGAGGGCGGTTCAACTCCGAGGTAGTCTGCATAGCATAGCCCTGTATAGGACGACATTACCATAGAACACGATTTTGGGACATATGAAGATTCGACCAAAGACAGGATAAAGACTCTATAACCTTGATAGTAGGAGAGATAGCCGAAAAAGACATATTTACATGAACAAGGGTCAAGTTTATGACGATTGTATTGTCGCAAATATGGAAAACAAAAAGCCAAAAACATATAGAGTGGTATAATCAGGTGTATGACCATAGCCAATTCAAACGGTGTTTCGTAACCAAGGGTTTTGGTGGGCAAACGATTTATAAGGTAGATGGTTGTTTCGAATGCATAGTCCATGAATGGGGAGGGTAGAGAGGAGTGACAAAGAAGTGTAGGGCCCATGTCAGCTATGGCAATGTTTGCACCCAGCAGAACCATTTTGCTATAGGACATGCGGTGAAGAATTTCTATGAAAAATACAGTTATGTAATTCCATTTGAAATTCATTGGAAAGAAACTCTTTGACTCCATTAGACTAGAGGAATTTAATTTTTAGCCCAAAGATATTTTAGATTTGAAGATGAAATGTTGGAAAGGTTCTTAGAACATCGAATCGACATTTGAGCACAAAATACCATGAGAATTGATTGAAATCATCTAGAAAGTGAACATAATATTTGTGACCTGAATGAGAAGAAACTGGAACATGACCCAAATATCAATGTGAATAAGATCAAATAATGTTGCACTTTTATTCATTGTTACTAAAAATGAGCAATTGATTTTACCTTGTTGACAAGCAGAGCAAATAAAGCCAAGATGATCTTTATTCAAGGGATGGACATGCACAATGCACGATTGACAATGGAGAAGGATGGATGACTTAAACGATGATACTATAGGATGCATGAGTTTGTTGTAGAAAGAAGAACTTGAGGGCTATGTTTGTCTCCTAACGACAAGCAATATAGTCCATCTTTAATTGGGCCCCATAACATCTCCTGGTGAGTTTTGAGGTCCTTAACAATAAAGAAATGAGGGTGAAGTTCAATAAAACAAGAATTATCACTTGTAAATTTAGAAATGGAAATACGATTTTTGGAAATATGTGGTGTGTATAGAATATGTTGTAAGTGTAAAGGATGGGTAAGCGAATAGGGCACAGAAGAGCTCAGGGCCAGGACAGGTAATATTTACCAACACCCATAAGACCTTGATTCCAATTGAGACATTCATCCTTTATACTGAGATTTTCTAAATGGGAGGTGGCATGATGGGTTGTCCCAGAATTCATATACTAGTCTAGGTCGTAGAGTCCCACAGAGGAAGCTTCCGCATAGTTAACCTGTGAACTGGAAAATTGATTAAAGGCAAAACAAGGTGTTATATGGCCCATTTTCTCGCAAAGTTGATAAATGGTAGTAGATTGGGGCCCATGAGATTGATCCAACCCATGAAAGTGGGAGAAATGGGTATTTTCTGGTTTTGCCCATGAATAAAGGTTGTGTAGGCTTAAATGGGCTCTTCCCTTCGGTGGGATTGGCGAGTAGGCATGACTGAAATGCCCTGAAGAGGATCTTGGTGGGCCTCGAGCTAGACCCAACTGATTGAAAGGCCCTCGTGCACCATAGTCGTCTTCTTCTTGCAGCCCCGAAGGAGAAACACTTCTAGGGATTTGGCCTATGTCCTCGTCCTCATCCCCCGGTGAAGTCGCAAGTTCTGCCTCGACCAAAATAGTATCTACCAGTAGCTTGCAGCTGTCTCTGGCCATCCGTGTAATTGATTTCAGCAAGGGCAACATCAAGAACACCGTAGAAAGAAGCATGTTGATCATGGTCCTGGGTAAATTTGTGGTGGGCTTCATTGTTGAGGAGCAGTGCAAATAATTCATCTATGCTCATGGCTATCAATGAGGGTGAGAGGGCGAGGACTAGAGGTTCCCAATCAGAATTGAGATATGTCACTATGCACCAATTGATTTGAGCCACAGATTTTGTTTTACTGAGCTGGGCAAAACTATTTGCCAGTCATTTGACGAAGTGAATGAAGTTGACCATTGCTAAGGTTCCCTTCCGCAAGTTGTGCCACTGCTGTTCGAGGAATTCCTCTTGTACTATCATTTGGGAATCAAACAGTGTTGCAAGAGTGGTCCATGCATCGTGCGATGTCTTTGTACCTAGAGGGTTACATCTGATTTCCTCTTTTATATACAATATTAAACAAGTCAGTGCAAACTTGTCATGTGATAGCCAACGTCCATACTTTGGATTCGGTGTAGTTTGGCCGAAGTTGTCCATTTTAGTCTCTACTAGTGCTGTTGTTTTGCCCTCTACATAATCGAGGAGGTCATAAGTGTCAAGAAAAGGTTCATGATACCCTTTCAGAAGTGATAGTTCTGGTCATTTTGCATAATCGGGACTGTGGGGAAGGAATTGGGAAGAGACGTGTCGGGTATGGAGGAGATTTTTGCCATGGTGGTTTGTTACTGAGATGGTGACATGGGAATGTTAGAGAGGAGAAATTAAGAAGGGGACATTTTCTACACATCAAGAGGACAAGCGATAGGAGGATCGTTGAGATCGAAAAAATTTTGACTACTTGCTCTGATACCATAGAGAGTTTAGAGAGGAAATTGAATGAAATATTCTCCCACACATTGTGAGACTTTCAATACATTGAAATATATAGTGGTGTACATATGTTTATAGAAGGTGCCAATACATGATCAGAATAGGAAATGAGATCATCTGAAATTATTCTCAGTTGTGCGGGAATCGCTCTCAATAATATTTTCTCTATTAGTTCCACTTCCTGACCTTGATCCACACCTAAACTTTTGCAGTGAAATATGATCATTAGATAATTCTCGCCTCCTTACCTTCCCTTAAATACTTCACGATTGATTGAATCCTCTAAAAACTGTTAGTCTTTCTGTTGCACTGTCCCTTGATCGTTTTCAAGGAGCAGCCTTTTGTTTTTTCATAACCAACTCTATCTACTCAGCAAAATAGGAAAGTCCTTTATAATCGCTCTTAACCGACTTCGAAATTCCAATCCTTTATAGATTCTAAAATTTCTACCTTTTAGTCGATTCCAGTATCTTTTAAGAGAGGTATATATATTCGCTTATTAGGTAGGAGATGAGGAAATTTTAAAACTTGAATTTTAAAATTATTGGATTTTAATTTCCTTAACTGACACATATCCATCAATGAGTCCCTTTCATATTAAAATCATATAATATATGGACCTAATAAACGGTTAATAAATCCGAGACATATAAATCACTTAAAAATTTAATTTAAAAATATTCTAACATGATTAGCACATTGAAAGGGATACTCCTCCAATCATGAATTTCTCCAATCATAAAAATTAAAAATTTTCTTTCTCTTCCCCTGCTTTCGCCTTGTTCGGATATGAGGGTATCTCCTCAAAGATTTTGTTAGAATAATTCTATTCGTTGAAAAAGTGGAACAAGAAGCCATGAATCTGGCTATTGAAGGTCATCGCGTGGATAAAGAGAGAGCTTTCTTGTAACGTGTATATTATTTGAAAATATTAATATGATATGACAAATAAATAAAATTAAGTCATTTTAAGATTTTTAATAAAATCTAAAAAAAACAATCGTAAAAATAATCGAATCTTATTAGTTAATAAAATCACGTCAGGACTAAGTCGTAGTATAACCATCCCATATAAGATTTTCTTATGGATGAATGGAGAAAAAAAGAATGAAATGAATGGAGAATACATAATTCAAATGAAGTAATTGGAGGCTTTGAAGTCGTCTCTTCCAGAAATTTGCAAATTATTCTCTCTCCGGTCCAGTCTTCGCTTTCTCGTTTATTTATAGTGAAGGTCTTCATCTTCAACCGGGGAAAAAAAAGGGATCTTCGTTCAGTGCACCTATCAACGTCACAAGTCCATCGAAGTCTTGACTGAGGTTTTCTTCTTTTTTCTATCTTTTTTTTTAAAAAAATTAATTTCTCTTTCTTCTTTTGTTGCTCTTTTCGTTCCCAACATAGTAAAATGATTCATGATTTTGTTGAAATAATGGGGACCTTCCATAAGCAATAGTTCCATTTTGGGTATTACAATGCGAAAAGTAGATAATTCAAAGGTTTTAAACTTTTAATATGTATTGGTTATTTCAAACTTAAGTTAATTATGACTTATTATTTATATGTTTTAATATCAGACGTATAGTAGGTAAAAAAAAAAAGGGACATGGGATATATTGTAAGATTTTTATGGCACTATCAGAGGATGTGGACTTGTGCGTTTAATAGTTGAATTGATCGCTAAAGTCCGTGTTCGATGTTTCCAAATTATGCATCATCGAGGGATAGCATCCAGTCATTGGATTGACCACATGAGGTTGGTAAAGGTGTTTTCAATTAATGTAGGCGTTATGACAGACAGCCAAATTAGAGGATTAGGACTCTAAACATCGATTTGGAGAATTTGTAGGTGACATTTAACCCTTTTTGAATTCTAAAATACACCGATGATACTGACAATTTTTTTAAATAAAATTTTTGAAATTTAACTTTCTGCTATCATCGATCCCATCTATTTTTCTCCAAAAAGGGTCATACTCTGATGAGTAATTCTTTTTGCTGATAGCGAATAAAGAGAGAGTCATTCTGTAAAACCAATCAATAAAATTCAAGTCAATTTTTTTAGATTTTTTTATAAAATATAAACTAAAAATAACACTTAAATAATTTAATTTTATTATTGATATCATATAGTAGTACCGTTACATACAAGGCTTTTTCCGATAAGCAATTCTTCTTACTGATATGTTGACTAAGGAGCCGATGAATCAACCAGCTTCCAATTTTATGGCACACAAGAAGGCTGCCACATGGAAAAAAATGGGGAAAGTGAATAAATTCTCATCACTCATCATTTGTATTGGAGCTCTCTATCGTACCTTATAGCAGTACCTTACAAGCGCGTCATATATGGGTGTCGTGGAGTTCACTGATGATGCGCCTTTATGCCGTGATTGAATCACGGCTAAAGTGGGCTATCGTCAAGATTTAATAAAATTTTCCCATCCATATTAATCTATTGGAAGCTTCGAAGTCGTCTCTTATAGAAATTTGCAACATTCTCTCTTCGGTCTGTCTCTTTTTATTTACATTCAAGATCTTCGTTCAGTGCACCTATCAACGTCACAAGTC
>JAOYND010096987.1:0-10715 GCA_025802135.1 Lagerstroemia fauriei | reverse complement strand
GCAACATCAACAAATTCGCTCATGATCAAGTTACAACCTAAGATCTATGACTATATTATGTTAACTGTTCGTATTTCTAGATATTCGTATCATTAGCCCGTCATTTCTCTCATAAGGCAACATGTGTGTAGATTGGTGGGCTCAATGGACTATTCGTCTTCCTTATAGCATTCATCACTTTGATCACCCGCCTTATTGTATCGGAGTGCTTATTTTAAATAATATTACTGAGGTCGTCTACCAAGCTCTTGTATCAATTAGTTTTCTATTAAGTAAATATTTATTGGGATCTTACGAGGGATAATTTGTTCGCTTGGCATATCATACGTAAAACTCTCTCAAGTCAAATCATTATCAATTCTAAGTGCGCTCTCAGGTGTAATTTCTATAGGGATCCCCGAGAGACCGGGGGACAACTAGCTACCCCATGCCTACGCAATCCATACCACCCACTCGGCTTTTCTTTGGGACCCTTCCATCAGGGACATTCCACTTGATTCGTCTCACTTGTGACCTAACACTAGGGTCTTTTTGAACAAAAATATTTCACTTCTGTCGTTAACTTTATCCAATCCCTCTCAGTTAGGTTCTCTCACTCAATCTCTATATCAAGAAAATAGTGCACCCAATATCTACTCCTAAAAATACACGTGCCAGTCAGATTCCTAGTCATTCTCTATGTATTAATCAATGGAACAAAAGTAATTGAATACACGTAAGGATTAGCAGAAGTATTCATGCTGTAATTCCCATGCATAATCCATGCATTAGTCAATGAATAAAAGTATATCACTCCCATATTGGCACATCAAATACTGATTGAGTCAATATCTTCACGCGACATGATATCAATTGGCTTTTATATCTTATCCTCTATAGATATTACTTGTTAGATATAATTATTGATATGATATTTCATTTGTCAAGATACTAACCTCCAAAATCATAATCATCAAGAATATCTATCTTTAAATTTTGAAATTTTGTTTGTCAAGGTATAACATCCATGATATATCAAATATCAAAATCGTAATCAATAAGATATATATGCTACCCAAAGATATATGCATCTTTAAATTTGGAAAATTTATTTGATGAGACATTAACTTCCATGATGTATAAAATATCAAAATCGTAATCATACCCAATGATACATCATATGAGATCTTTTTCTTAGATCCCTTTCAGTTCAGACATTCCACCCAAGACATCTCAGTCGAGACCTCTCAGTAGAGACAACTCAATCGAGACATGTCACTCAAGATAGCTCAGTCTAGATAACTCAATCGAGACCTTTCAAATGAGACAACTAAGTTGAGACATCTCAGTCGATCCTTCTCGATTGAGACAATTCAAATCAAGATGTCTCAGTCGGGACATTTCAGTGGAGGCGCCTTAGTCGGGACATGTTAGTCGAAATATGTCAGTCGAGACACCTCAGTCCATGCATATCAGTTGAGACGCCTCAACCCAAAAACATCAGTTGAGATGACTCAGTTAGGATACGTCAATCGAGATGACTCAATTAGGACACACCATCGAAACTTTCAATTCGGACATCTCAGCCAAGACATCTCAGTTGAGAATGCCTTAGTCAAGGCTCTTCAATTGAGACATCTCACTCCATCCCTCCCTATGAGACATCTCACTCGATCTCTTCCACACAATACTTGTCATTCAGTCCCCCTCAGTCGGAATATCACACCTGAGCGCTCCCAAGATGCTCGAAATTCATATATATATTGCTTGAACCATATCTTTCCCACCTACGTCAGGTACTTCTTTTCGAAAAATTCTCGAATAGGATACATCAAATATAATGTTATAACCCTGGGCATGTCCACATGTCACTCCGTTGTCCGTCAAGCAGCTGACACATGGATAGGGAGATGTAGACTGGGGGACACACGCAAAATTTTAAAATTTAGAAATTATAATAACACATATTGGGCATTAATTATAAAAATATTGGCTCATTAGGCCAAGCTAACACATTTAGTATTCTTCCATAATTCTCGGGAACTCTCGCTCGAGAAATCTTCGAGAATGGGGACAACTGATAAAGATAAAATGATTACGATGGCAAAATAGTCTGTACGTATCTAATCAACTGTTTTTGGATAATCTTTCTTATTATGATCGCATGCCACATGACACCTTTTTATTGACTAGCAGTCCTCGACTATTTCTCCTCTTTCCTTATAAATAGTGGTCAACATTCGAATTGTGGTACCTTCAGAAAACATTACACTCTACTACTTTGTGTTATTCTTTGTGCACTTACAGACATAATTATCGGAGGACGAAATCGGACTGTCACCTCTAATTGGGTTCCTCTCGTGTTGCAGGAACCAGAGAGATCGCTCAAAGGCCTACTACCAACTAGTGGAGACACGCTAAGTACAACGAGCTTGCCTCGTGAGGGGCATAGAGACCTTTCTAGACATCTGTATTCTTAAACTGCCATTTCTCTCATAAGGCAATATTTACGCAGATTGATTGGCTCGTTGGATTCTTCGTCTTCCTTGTGGCATTCATCACTTTGATCACCCACTTCCCGGCATCGGATCGCTTATTTTAGGCAATATTACTGGGATTATCTTATCCCGCTCTTATATCATTTAGGTTTCTTTCTCGAGTTTCGACTACGTATGGTACCGAAATATATATTTGATGTACATTATTTATTTACTGTTCATGTTTAAGAGTCAATTAAATTTGATTTAAGTGAAAAATTATTCCACTATAATTCCATATATCCTAACTTCAATTTATTTTAATTGACTATTATACACTAATTATCGATAAATCATACAAATAGAATATGATCTCTCCTCCATTTTATTTTTATTTTTTAAAATAATTTTTATTTATGAAAATATCCCATCGAAATCTCTAATATAAATACAATCTGATGACTAAAATGAATTCGAAATATAGTATTAACGCTTGATAAATTAAAACTATTTTCCCTTAATTTTTCACAATCATATTTTCTATTGCCAAACACTATGGCATCCAATGCGGGTCAGTTTTTTTGGTCTGCCTTCGTGCTATCGTCCTTTAAATGGATGTTGCTATCATGAAGTTTTTGCTTCCATGTCCACTCTCATGAGGGTTTTCGATTCAGTAATCACCATGAGGTCTTTGCCTCTATGGATGCCCCAATGAATGTCTTTGAGTCTGCAATCACCATGAAGTCTTTATCTCTATGGCTGTCCCATTGAGAGTTTTCGAGTCTGTAATTACCACAAGATCTTTGCCTTCATAGCCGTCCCTTTTGAGGATATTTGAGTTCCTATTTAGTACTAGATATTTGCCTCTGGATAGCCCCGGTGAAGGGTATTTGAGTTTTTAGTATTATAACAAAGTGCATCAAAGTGGGTAGGCTATACGATAAACTTCCTATACAATTAACCCGCCATCAACAGTGAAAGACGGTTAACACATAACGCGTACTATGGCTCCCGATATAATCTCGGGGCCATTTCACTTCATCAAGGAAACACATAAGGCATAATATATATATTATATTATGTCACAATCACTGCTATTATAATCTTGGGGCCATTTAGTAGAACTTTTTGAGTAGTTAGACGTTTAAAGTGCGAGGTAGAACTTTATCGTTGGGGGCCTAAAGTATATAAGCCATCGAGTGTGGAATTGCCACCCCCTTGAAAGGGCTTTCGTCCTCCCATTTCAAGGTCAAGTTATTGCTCCTATCATGGGCAGTAAATTGGTTTTTATGGAAAACATAGTCTCCTATCTGGATTTGCCAGTGCTTCACCTTCCTACTAAAGTACCTGGTAACTGTCTTTTTCGCCTTTTCCATGACCTCCAATGCTTTGAGCCTTTTCTCTTTAGAAAGATCTAGTTCTATGATTTGCACTCTTATTGATTATGAGCATCTGTGGGTCATCTTCTAATGGAGTAGAGTCATATTTCTGTTGAGAGAATGGCTTATAAACCATAGACTAGGGCGAAAGGAGTTTCTTCGGTCAAAGTCCGAGGTGTGGTGAAGTAGGACCATGAGACATTCTGACATTGTTTAACTCTTCTACCTAGCTGCTCTCTAGAGCTGAAATTCTTGCACGGAGTCCATACAAGATGCATTGACAGCTTCCACCTGCCCATTGATCTAGGGATGCATTACCGAGGAGAAGTGATGTTTAATTTTTAAGTCTTTGCACAACTTTGTGGATGCCTTCCTGCAAAATTGACTCATGTTTTCTGTGATTAACACTTGAGAGATAGCAAAACGATAAATGATGAATTTCAAGACAAAATTTATTGCAACTTTATCTGCAATTGTAGTAATTGTTTTTATCTCTACTATTTCAAGAAGTATTGTTCAACGAAAAAAATACACTTCTTCTAGGCGGTAGCAATCGGAAATAGGACCAAGATACCTATTCTCCACTGGATAAAAGGCCATGAGATGTTTATCAGTATCATTTCAGTAGCATGGCCTAAGGAAAAAAGGGGAGAACTCTTGGCACTGCTTCGATCTTTTAACTAGATCAGCGGTGTCACTAAAGATGGTAAGCCAATAGTATCACTCGTTCTTCGCATGTCAGAGTACAAAGGGTATATAGCTGGATATCATGGAGAGGTTCGGCATTAGTAGAACTACTGCTGATTTGGCTTCTAAGTTCTGAGATTGCATGGCATAGTCTCTTCTAAGGGAAGGATGTTGGACGCTATCATATTGAAGTTGATATGGGCTTGTTATATTTTCTATGTTTAGATTGAGAGGAACTTCTGGCTTTCCATCGATGAGAGTTTTGTGTATAACGGTGTCAACATATGTACTAACCAATAAAATCAACCCAACTTTTAAAAATCTTTTATAAAATTACCTAAAAGGAAAAAAATAAACTTAAAAATGACTTGATTTTATTAGTTGATATCATCAAATAAGTACCATCACGTGGTGATATCATTTGGCATCATTACATAGAAGACTTCCTCGCAAAAGAGGGGAAAATCTGACGAGAGGGTAATTAGTGGAAATTATGATGCTAGTCAAGCTGACATGCACTCTACCGGAGCTTTAACGTAAATCATGTTCTCTTCATTTAGTTGGATTTTTGAATTTGCATTCTATTGTTCTGCCTAATTGTGTTTCTAAGTCTAGAAGTGTGGCAATTCGGAATAGGGATGGCAATGGGGCAGGTCAGGCCGGGTATCTAAGGTCTCGAACCTGCCCCGTAACTTGGTCAGCTGGCCCGACCTGACCTGTAATCCGCCACGGGTAAGGACAAGTTGACCCGTGCCTTGGCCCGCACGAGGCGGGCCGACTCGCCATGCCCTGTGTTAATCCAAAATATAATAAAGCAAATACATCATTTCCATAATAGTGGAAACATAATAGTGTAGAAACAAACTTGTCACACATCATAAAAACCTAAAATTACAATCATACTAGTATCTTGGGACTAGAAAGCATAAGAATATACATCAAACAAAAAAGTGTAAAATCCACTAATTTCCTCGATTTATATTGGCCTCCAAATGCCAATTACAAAAGCCACCATCTGTCCATTCCATGATGTGCTTACCCTTGTTGACTTTTCCATCATTGTTTGCATGAGAACACCTGTCAAAAACTAGCACATCAATTAAAAAATTAAAATGTAGCTTAATAAAGCATCATTTGAGAGTTGAATACTTGAATTAAGTGAACAAGTTCATTCTAAACATAAATAGATAAAAGGTACACATGGTTGTGTCCATTAATAATCACATGGCATTTCATTACATATATTTCTAATATCATCAACCAATTTCTTGATAGTTCTACTACTAAATTAATTCGAAATGACTACTTATCAGTTATAAAGTATTATATAAAAGACATAAAAATAAGTTTGAGCACCTAAAATTATAACTATGAAAATGGCCACGAGAGATTAAAAAAGTACTCGCAAGTCGTACCTTGCTCAAATCTTTCACCTTGATAATGCCTTCTTCGGGAAATACTACCAGAGCTACCACTCATCATACAACAATCACCGAAATGGAGCCAAATACTAAGACACAGATAATAATTAAATTTCTCTTACATTCTTTCTTGCCCCAAGAAGACTTTCTTCTTCTTCTCAATGTTGTTCCTATAATAAAAAATGGAAATTTCAAATGCAATATTCATATCTTATAAAAATAAATTGAGATATTACCAAGCAAAATTAGGATACCACAATCTCGCTCTTCTTTACGTTCTCATCATCCAAGTCATAAAAAACTGTCGAATGTGCATTTCTTTCTAGTGATTGGTCTACATTTTTCAAGGATAAAGCCATTAATATAAGTATGAATTATATATAACCTTTAAACATGAAATAAACATGAGTTATTAATAGAAAGAATTACCTTTTGAGTCAGTTAATAGCCAATTTTGTGCACACACTAAGGCTTCAATTTGTCTTCGGTTGAAGTCTACTACGATGAGGACTAATCAATCTTCCACTTATAATAAAAGCATACTCTAAAGCAACTATGGAGACAGGAATAGCTAAAATATCCCTTGCAATTTGATGTAAGATAGGATATTTACCCTTATTCAACTTCCACAATGATAGAACATCAAAATCAGGAGTGCAGGGCGAAATATCCTCCTCCAAGTATTGATCAAGCTCTGACCTCGTAGGTTTTCTTTGCTTTTGAGAAGCATATAGGTCAAATTCAATGAGTGAAACAAACTCATCGGTAGCTGCATTAATCTCCATTGAACCACTCACATCACCATCTTCCTTTAATCGCTTCTCCTCTTTATATTGCTCAAGGAAATCACGACACAAACAAAGGATCTTCTATACCGAAATCTCTACATTGTTTGAGTAAAACTTTGGAAAATAGTACTCCAATAAAACTAATTTGTACCCAGGATCAAGAACAACTGCCACCCCATAATCCCATGCACAAGAAACCAATATTTCTCAAATTTACTCAGCATATTCGAAGACATCAACTCAACACTGTTAACACCACAATTTATCCACTGATATAATGCCATCCTAATCTCACAAATTTTTGGAAAATACAAATTTGCAGTTGGATATTTACTACCGGAGAAAAGCCCAGTCACAGTATAAAATAATTGCAGTCTACTACAAATTTCTTGAGTCAAATTCCAATCAAGTTCACTAGGCACACATTTATATTTTGGCTCACGTTACTTCAAGCGGAAAAAACATCTTTGTATTCTAACGCTATTTGCAGCATCAAATAGATTGAGTTCCAATGAGTCTTACAGTCAAGTAGAAGCTTCTTACCGATTGAAATACGAAGCTGGCGAGCTGTTTCCTCAAAATTCTCACATCTCTTCTATGTGCCTGACACCGTCTCTTATTTTTTCAATGGCCTCTCCAATGACATCCAACCCTTCCTTGACAATCAAATTTAATATATGTGCACACAACATCGCATATGAATAAACCTACCACCGAGCAAAAGAGAGTCAACTAGGAGTTTCTCTATAAATATGTCCATCATTAGTTGAACAATTATCAACGGTGATGGTAGACAGTTTGTGATCGATATTCCAATCCATCAAGTAGCTGACTATAGCTTCATAAAGCACTTCGTTTGTGTGTGGGCTGGAAACATAAACAAATCTACAAAATAAATTTAAAAAACAGATTTAAAATCAAACACAAAATACGAAATAACATGATACAACACTTGAAAAATAAGTAGATAGTAAAAAAATTAACTAATTAAAATTTATACCTAGTAATATGACTTTGCATCCTCCAAGAGTTGTCGATGTAGTATGTCGTGACAGCCATAAATCTTTTGTTCTGAAGGGAAGAAGACCACATATCTGTTGTGACTGCTATACATCCTTCATTCTTCTCAAATATATGCATTGTGACCTCCTTTTCAATATCATATATTTTAAAACAATCACTCCTAACTGTGTTCCTCGACACCATCTTAAAACATGGATTCAAACTCTTGCAGAAGTTCCTAAACCCCTCATGCTCCACCATCGTTAAAGGATACTCATGCATTATGATCATCCTTGCAAGTTCCTTACGAGAAAATTCTCAGTCAGTTGAATGTAGAGATCTCAAACTTCTCTTTAATAAAGTCGACTTGTAAAACATGTTGCCTTATGTCCTTCATTTTCCTTCTTGTACATCTTTTTAGATTTTTTTCAAATGACTTGTGCCTTGCTTCGGATCACCAAGTAACAATTGGTTGCAATACTTGCACCTTGCCTTATCCTTTCCAACTACTTTCTCTTTCATATAATGCTTCCAAACATCATAATATACTTTTCCAGATGTTGCACCAAGTTTCACAGCCTACTTGTCACATGTTGTAGCTTTATCCACAAGTGCAACATCAAGGGAGCTTGGTATATTGAGAGATGGAGTATTAGGCGTGTCAAGTGAACCAATCGGTGAACCGGATGATGGATTTGCAAAAGATGAAGAGTGAACATCAAGACTAGATGATTATAATCCTCCTTCGTTAGCCATGCTAGGATGTGCCAACAGTTCCCCAAAGTTGTACCGTCGTCTCTAAATATTGCAAAGTAATTTATCAAATGTTAGATCCTATAAAAGGGTATGAGGCATCAATATATTAAGAATCTTAATACATTAAGAATAATTATCTTTCATATAATGCATTTAAAAACCAATTAATATACTTGTTGTAGTGTAAATGCAACAATGACAGCAAAAAAAAGTACCCACGCTAGCCATCGAGGAGGCAGCAGTTGTTTGAAGCCAAGAAAACTAAGCATAATCTACTACACGAGAGGCATGCTCGTAAAGTTGAGAATGAATCGTAGGTTATGAACTCAATAGTCGACCATGTTTCGAGGGAAAAAATTTTCTTTCCCGTCCTTGTCTGAGTTAGCATCTCTAATCTGTGAAGACCTATAATGAAAAGGCTGAATTATAGGGGCAACCATTGGAAGAAGGAACCACCAAATAGGAAAATAGGACTCAAATAAAAAGTGTATGGGAAGTCTAGTAGTTTAAAAAAAAAGAAGAAAAATGACTTTAGTCAACTCATAAGTACACAAGAAGGCAGACATCGATCTTATAAATTGGCTTCATTATGCATTCATCAAAAAGTTAAAAAAAAATGTAAAAGATTAATAAAAAAATTTCCATAAGCACTTCATATGGATGACAAGGCATGCAGTTGGTAGAGACTGCCCATGAATATGTATACATAATGCATACAACGGTAAAGATCCTTCCACATATAAATAGAGCCTAACAACCAAAGAATTGATTAATATAAGCAGAGTTTTACAAACAGTAGCTAATATCAACTTAAGCTAATCGAGCAGACACTAGCGGAGGAGTCTTATTTGTTGAAATAAAATTGTTGTTCCATGAGAAATTTTGGAAAAGAAGAAGCAGGTGAAGAAATCTAACTAAGAACTAGCTATTTACATGTAGGAACACCTCATCCTCTCACTAAACAACAATTGAATGCTCCATCTCTAGATTAACTCACAGAGATTAGGGATTGGCCGTTGAGATTAGATGAGGTGAGAGGCTTTACTTCAGCCTTCGCAGTAGGGATGGCAAGTTGACCAAGGCTCGTGAGGCCCGGCCTGCCCCACCCCTATTTGGGGCGGGTCGGACCAATCCTGTGTACTGCCCCACCCCGGTGTATATATTATCATAAATTTAAAATTAATTTACTATATATTATTATACTATATAATTATATATAATACTTTATGTTAATAAATTAAATAATAATTGTTATATTTTATCAAAATGAGGTAAATTTTTAATTTTTTTAAATTTATTTAATTATACTATCATATATATGTAAATTTATATCATATTTTAAATTATATTTTATATAGTATTAATTAATTTTTCTGACCCGTTCCCCGACCCGCCCCGGCCCATTGCCATTCCTACTTCGCAATGCATGCTCGCTCGAAGAAAAATTGGGGCTGAGATTGTGGAAAGGTCATGGAAGGAGAGTGATTGAGAGTGTCTGAAAAATTACATGCCCAAAGAGAGAACAAAAAAGAAATGAGTGACTAATTTGACATTTGAGTGACAGAGAACAGTGCAAAATGAGGAAGCTTATTCAAGAAGTCACGTAAATAAATTAAAAAAATAATGGACTTGGGGCAGGTCGAGGCATGTCGGGCCAGGTCAACAGTGTGACCTAGACCCGACCTGACCCGCTTACGAGGTGGGCCAAGACCCGACTTGTCCTATAACGGGTCGGGTAAAACCCAACCTGAAATAGGTCGGGGCAGTTCAGATCGCACGGGTACGAGTTATTTTACCATCCCTAATTCGGACTTCCCGGTCTTATTGGGCCGACACACCTCGATTAAGGGTCTAACAATGCCCCAGTAAGACACGTCATTTTATTCGACCATCCCCGACCCATCAGTATTATTTTAATTTTATAAATTTCTTTTTAAATAAAATCAATCATTCGCACATGTTGTGCTTAATTTTTCCGGCACGGTACATTTTCGTGGAGGACTGACACGGCTCGATAAGACTTGACCTAATAACCCTTGACCTGTTATGATTACAGTGCTGGGCTGATCGTGCGTCATGGACTATCAGGCGTGCCCAGTCTTGCCAGCCCCATGACGGGAGAATAGCAATTCTTATTCCTCATGAAGCGCCACCACGTGGCATGCGCCTTTCCGGATTCCTATTCCGAATCCAAACAGGAATCGGAAACCAGAACCTCCCAGAAGC
>JAOYND010096878.1:0-10717 GCA_025802135.1 Lagerstroemia fauriei | reverse complement strand
CCCAGTTAGAGTTATTTAGAAATTAATTATAAATTAGTAGTCACTCAACCACCCCCTCTTCAAAGAAGTGTCAAGACGCTTTTTTTTTCACGAAAGGTCCAAGAAGCCTTTTGCTTGCCGATACTCCGTTGGTCCCAGTCCGTAACTATCTCAACCTTTTATTCCAGTAGAGAGCCCCATTGCTATCGAACTCCATTTGATCGAGCCCTAGAATCTCCATCGTCCCTGCCACAATCATCTCTTCCGTCAAAGAGGCATCGATTTCTCACCTCTCCTCCATCACTGCCAGTGAGTACTATGGTCCTATTAGGAAAGTGCCCTATAAGCCAATCGCATGACGATGTGATTGATATAATTTTGAACAATCTTTAATTCATGAATAAATAATTAAGACATTTATTATTCATCATATGCTGCATATTTAGTTATTATGATGAAACCCATAAACTAAGTTATTAATTTTAGGGTCATGATGAGATCATGTCAGTGGATCTAAGATCTGGTAAACCTTAGTTTAAAATTGTTCCTAGTCATAGGATCACCGAGTAGGGTATCAGTGATCGAGTAAGACTAGTACACTTGTTACATGCTCTATGGTAGAGAGCAACTGATCGCACAGTTACTTATGATGAGTCATTAATATAAGAGCGTAGGTGCTCATTTGGAATGAGTTCACCGTACTGGCTCGCTCGAGGAATGCCCTAATGGATATTTATATAAATGTCAATAGGCAATTTCTTAGGTGATAGTAGGTGTAAGTGATCCTTAGACCTGAGATTACCATAACACCTTGTGATTGTTGAATTGTGGTTTTGATTTATTCTTTAACATGACTTTTTGAGATATGTGTAGGATATTCTAGACCCAATGAGACTTTTATAGAGGTTGATGAGTAATCAATAAGGGATCGGTTACTCCCAACAATGGGAGAGAATGTCCTATGTGCTCTACTAAGTATTGACTCGGGAAATTTCTTGCCAGAGTAGGATGAAAGATCTGAAAGAGTTTCCGATATTTTATAATTGAGTATTATACTTGAGAATTGTGATACATATGAATAAGTGTTGGGTTTGACATTTATCCATATCCTAACTTGTTCGGGACATTGTATAACTGAAGGATATAATTATACGAAACTAATCACTAAAGGGTGTTCGATCCTTTCAACTTAAATCCTCGTTATCCGGGTAGTCATGATATGTTGCTAGACGTCAATCTTTACTTGTGCGTCCATCCGATTAAGAGTTAATTAGATAATCTTATTAAAGGAGTTTAATGAGATTAATTAATTAGAATGGTTCTAATTAATTGATTGTAAATTATTGGGCCCACTGCCGGCTTAATGTGGAGCCCAATGGGCCATACACAATATAGGTAGTTTCTCGTAATAAAATTTAAACAGTTTAAATTTTTAATTGGGTTATTGAATTTTCGCTAGCACGAAATAAGCTCATAATAATCACATGCCTTATTAGATAAGGATATTTCATAAAAGATTTAAAGATTTTTTAAATCTTAAAATCAAATTGGATTTATGGAATCCAATAGATATATTCTTGGCTATAATTATTCAATTGGATTTATAGAAATCCGATTGGAATATTCTTATTTGGTTAAACTTGTGTTGACCAAGGTATGTATATATGGATATACACCTATGTATTTGGTCGAAGAGAATGTCTACATTCGATCAAATAGGATATAAATAATAAATAAATATTATTTCTTTCTTTCTTTCTTATGTATATATTTAGGTATATAAATAAAAGATATTTTTGATAGTTTGACAAGGGAAAAAATATGAAAGGTTTTTTCTTCCAACTCTAAAGAGAGAGCAATTGCCGAGTGAGATTGATAGGGATCAATCAACAACAAAATATAATAATTTACGTGTGATTTTCGAAAAAAGAGTTTTCTCTACCGTTACGAGGAGATCTGGTGTGGATACCATGGAAGATGTGCGTGTGTGCGTCTATTCAAAGGATCGACCGCATGAAATTCATGATCAGAGTTTCCATATTGTATCGGCATCGAAGGATATGACTAATCAAAGATTCAATTGAGGAGGTTCGTGAAGGCATTTCGTGGCACCATCGATTTAGTGGATTTCAACACAAAGACCAATTCAGAGTCTTTGAAAGCATGGTTGTCTGCCGACCACCTCTGGCAGCGTTGGCTAGTGCCGAAACCACCCAAGAAGAAGAAAAAGACCCATCAATGGCGTCGACTCTGGAAACCACTACCATCTACCCGTCGTCACCGGCAGCATCGGGCACTACCTTCGAAACCGCCCAAGAAGAAGATGACGCCACCACCATTGCCACCTGTCGGACCCTCCCTCTGGCTCCCGGCACCACCACGATGTAATCGGTGGGTACTTCAACCTCCTCCTCCTCCTCCTCCATCGTTCTACTCTATGACAGAAAGTTAGGGTTTCTATTTGTTTTCCTGGCTGGTTGACTGATTTGAGTGGGAAGAACGAAGGAAGGTTGCGTGATTGATAGGCAAAAGGAGAGGATTTTGAAAAATCTCTGATTGACAGGTTAATGGAATTGAGAAAAATATTGATATATATTATTATTATTAAAACAGTTCGGTTCGGTTCAAACCGATTCATTGAATTTGTTGAGCTTGTAAATTAACCGAACCGATTTTCATTTTAAAAACCGAACTGAAATAGAACAGGTTCGGATCGAACCAATTTTTTCCAGTTTGGTTCTAGTTCGGTTCCTGTTCGGTTTACCCCGAACCGGGTTTTATGCACACTCCTAATTAGAGACTTCAAATACCCGTCCCGCCAAGACTTGGCCCATTGCCATTCCAAGGTTCGAGTCTTGTGAATAGTAAAAATTTGTTTTGAGATAATTGTTCCCATTTAATGGACTGACCTGACTCGAACTTGAATTAGTCAGAGCTCGTTGAACTTTTAGATTATAAACAGAAAAGCAGGCAATTCCTCTCCCACAAATACAATCAATCTTAGCTATTACAATATAAAGGCATCAAAAATTGGAAAGGAGAATGGAAGAATGAGAAGAAGAAGAAGCTCACATATGCTCCATCTATAATAGAGTGGAGCAGAGCATGGAGGAAAAGGAGAGCTCGAGGGAAGAGCCACATTTCTCATTACTATGTAATTTCTCACAATACATGTATTTATAGTGAAAAATAAAGGAATCATATGACTGCTTAGCCCCTCCAACTTCACATCAACTCCTTCCCTTTCATTAGTCAAAAATAGAAAAATCAAATAATCAATCTCTTACACTTAGACACCCCTCAAGATGGGGAATAAAACTTGTTTATCCCAGTCTTACTTAAGATAGTATGAAACTGTCCAAGATGCAATGCTTTGGTTAGTAAGTCCGCAAATTGATTCAGCGATGGAACATTCACTGACTTCAACATACCAGCTTGTAATTTCTCCCATATAAAATGATAGTACAACTCTATATGTTTGGTCCTTACATGATAAATTGAGTTAGCTGCAATGTGCAATGCTACTTGGTTGTTGCAGTAAAGCAAAGTCGGGTCTTGATGCTTAACATGCAACTCCTTCATTAATTGAAGAATCTATACAATTTCACAAGTGGCCATAGCCATATATTCTGCCTCTACAAAGGACCTTGATAGAACCTACTGCTTTGTTGATTTTCATGGTATAAATGATGAACCAAGAAATATGCATAACCCTGTAACTGATCTCCTTGAATCGGGCAAGAACCCCATTCTGCATCATAAAAAGTTTGAAGAGAAGAAGATCCCGTCCTGGTGTCTTCTTGATGTATTATTGCAAGACCCTTAAAGCTACCTTCATGTGGTGGTTAAAACAATTTATAGAGAAGCTCAAATTTGGTTTAGTAATTGTCAAGTAAACAAGTCTTCCCACAAGCCTTCGATACTCCATGGGATTGACAGTAATTCCCCATATTTTAGCAGCTCTAGGTTGTGTTTTACAGGTATAGAAACCAGTTCACTTCCCAGATAGCCTGTTTCAACCAACAATTCCAAAGCATACTTGCACTGACATACTGAGATCCTTGCTAAGGTACGTGCCATTTCTAGTCCCAAGAAATACCTCAACAGTCCCAAATCCTTAATCTTAAAATCTCTGCTCAAATCAGAATTTAATCTAGCTACTGCCTTGTCATTATTGCTTGCAATAATAAAATCATCAACGTAAACTAATAGAGCAATGAAAATGTAAACTGACACATTCTTTACAAACAATGAGTGATCAGTCTGCGACCGCTCAAACCCATGAGCTAAATTGGTAGTAGAGAATTTGTGAAATCATTGTCTAAGGCCTGCCTGAGTCAATAGAATGGTTTGTGTAGCTTGCAGATTGGATTGTGTAACGACTCGAAAATCGAGTTCGAATAATTGATACAGAAAAATTTTCCAATACTTACAAATGATTCAACTACAAATATAAATTATTTTACGGACACATATATCCAATAAAAATTTCATATAAATACAAATGATTTAGCTATAAATATACATAAATTATATAAAATTCGATGTAAAAATCGAAACCTAAGATTTCTCGAGACATCCACTGCTCTCCAAATATCCTGTAAAACAACTAGAAAGGAATGATGGGGTGAGTTTAGAGCCCATTGAATAACCACATCCTATATTAGCAAGATCCTGCACGGGTTCTATATATATATATATATATATATATCTAATAAAGTAACAACGAGACCTCCAGAACTCAAATCGCCCATGTGTCCCTTCCAGCTCCCGACCGCAGCGGCGGCTCCACACTAGCTGCCTCTTTGCCCCAGGTAGCCCTTTCCCTGCTCGGCTCACGACTGGCTCGGGACACCATAGGACTTACCGCTTTCCATCAATGTCATTTTTCTCAATCGTATTCCACTCCATAGTACTAAAAATACATGCATGATCCGTAACACTGACATGGCCATGACAATGCAGTTCTAAAACACATAATATATATGATAAAAGAACTAATTTAGAGATAGGTTACTCACCTTGCTCAACTCAAATCAAAAGCAAATGATCAAATCAATTATTTTTCCCCTCAACATTCCTCTCAGCGCCCTCTCTCAATTTCTCCTCTTTTTTTTCCTTACTCTCAGCTGTCGAATGAAATGGAATGGTCATAACCTTTTTAAACAATTTATAGAAGGAAGACAAAAGGATAAGATCAAGGAGAGCTTGATGCATGGCAAACTCACACACACATGCATATATATATATATATATTTATATCTTTGGCAGGGGAGTACATATGGATTCAATATCCATTACCCAGAATTATCAAAAAAGTAAATTAAGATAATTATAATAAATAAATATTATATTTTTTTCTTTGTAAAAATTTTTGGATAGCACAGATTGGGTGGCAGACTCCCCTTACTTGCAGTATATCCAAGAGATAATATCATATAAACCTCTTCATTGAGGTTAACATGTAAAAAAAAAAAACATTGGTGACATCGAACTGAAAGAGAGACCAGTTGTTTGTTGCAACTAAAGACAACAACAATTTCACAGTCACACGCTTTGCCACAGGGAATGTGATCTGGAGGTAAAGGAGAAGATTTCTTTTTATTTTTTTGCTAAGTAAAGATATTTTCATACATAAATATGGGCTTTAAGTACATATAGGCCTAATTGGGTTGATAAAGGGCTTCAGAGACAAAAGAGCCCAATATCTTCTCCTTAAGCTTGCTGTGTTCGATGAAAGGCTTCAAAAACAAGAGAGCCCTCCCTGTCACCCGCGAACACAGATAAACTAGAGGCCGATAGTTCTAGGAATGTCATCCCTTCTCTAAGTCTAGATAAGTCATCTGCTACAAGATTCTCGTTCCTACTAATCCATACACATTCTAGATTTCAAAAGCTTGCAGGTATGCTTTAATTTCTCGCACAGTGCTTCTAATTTGCATATTAGGTCTTTTGAAATCATTAACTACTTCTGTCAGTACCAGTGAATCTGAGTAGAGATCGATTCTCCTCCATTTCTTCGAGCCCGCCATTCTGATTGAATTGAGCATTGCTTCTGCTTCTGCATGCAGGGGTTGATTGCATGTTTTCTTTTGGTCCATGCACATATTACATTTCCTTGAAGGTCCATTGTGATTCCTATGAGACCAGCATTGTCATTTTTCCATGACACATCTAAGAATGCACAGACTGTTCCTGGAGCATCTTGCTAGAGCTTTTGTGTGTCATTTCTGATTTGTCATTTGCCATGTCTTGTTTTGAGTGGAATCTGCTGTGCTCTCTGTATAATCTGTGTGACCTGGAAGTGAATTCATTCAGTGAAAGATTCCCAGAGTCATGCATGCTTTTATTACGCATTTCCCACAAGTAATAAAGTAGAATTGCACCGAAACAAGTAAACTCCTCATGGTTAATCATATCAGTTGTAAATAATTTAGGAGGATCAATAATGAATTTAACTAGACTTGTGAGGGAGTCTATTGGGTGTGGTATGTTCCATAGTTTCTATGGTGATTCTCTCCAATTGACTCTGTAGGATAAGCACTCACTGAACAGATGCTTAAATTGGTCAGAACCTGTTTTGCAAATGGGACATGTCATGTCATTACTTGCAAACCAAGGTAGACATTCATTCACCAATCACCACAAGTGAATTTTGAACCTTTCATGAATTTTCAAACTCCATAGTTTTTTCCAAAGATCAGAATTTGAGTTTGAGAATCTGTGTTTCTGGTCAAGCAAGTAAAATGTTTTCACTGTTTTCCCCAACAATATTTTCTGTCCAGACAAGCTTATCCTCCAAGTCTTGTGGCCTCAATTGTATCTCCTTAATAGCATCTATAGTTGTCTCATCAAACAGCTGCTCAAGAATTTCAGTATTCCATCTTTTGGGCTCAATGAGAATGAGATCACATACCTTGAGATCTTGATCTAGAGCTGAAGACTGATAAGTTGAAAGAGTTGGGTTAGGAATACCTGGGATCCAGTTGTCTGACCATACTTTTGTTGATCTACCATTCCCAATCCTTAAGATGCTTCCTTTATATAGTGTGTTCTTGGACTCTTGCATCCCTCTCCAAATGGCTGATTGATTGCTTATTATCCTATGAGATTAGTCTAAGAAATTTCCAGACCTTGCTTTTATTGCTTTCATGGCTAGAGTGGAAGGATCTTTTGATAGAGCCCAAGTTGTTTTTGAAAGAAGGGCTTTGTTTTGGTCTTCTGCCTTTCTGAACCCCAGCCCTCCATTTTCCTTTGGTTGGCAAATATATTCCCAGCTTTTAGGACCAAAATGGTGGGTAGTGGACTCCTCCTTTACCCACCGAAACTTACAGCTCAATTAATCTATTTTATTACAAATTTTCTTTGGTAGTTTAAAAAGTGACATAGTATAATTTGGGACACAGTTCAAAGAGGACCTCAGAAGTGTTGCCCTACCTGCCCAGGACAAAGATTTTGCTTTCAAAGAAGCTAATTTTGATTTTACCTTCTCAATGATAAATTGGAAAGATTCAGCCTTTTCTTTTTAAAAATAGGGGGTAACCAAGATACTTAGTATCAATTTTTAGTTTTTTCATCCCCATAATCTGTTTAGCTTCCTTTCTAGTGTTGGCAGATGTGTTTTTTGGGAAATGAAGACCAGATTTATTGAAGTTTATCTATTGACTAGTCCACTGATAAAATTTATCAAAAATGGATTTACAGCTTGTGATTTCACGTACACCAGCACGACTCATGATTATCATGTCATCAGCAAAGAATAGATGAGAGATTGTAGGCCTTTCTTTATTAATTTTTACTCCTCTGATTTCCTTTCTTTGTTTAGCTCTGTATAACATCCTTGATAGTGTTTCCATGACCAAGTTGAAAAGATAGGGGGATAGAGGGTCACCTTGTCTTAGCCCTCTTGGGCTAAAGTAACCACAGGGGGGGCCATTAAGAAGAACTGACATAGAGGTGGTTGCAATACATTGTTGGATCCATTGAATAAACTGGATATTGAAACCTAGATTTTTTAGGATCCCCAAAAGAAAAACCCATTCCACTGTGTCAAAGGCTTTTGACAAATCAATCTTGATAGCTGCCCAACCTTTCCTTGCTCTTAATCCTTTCATGAATTGAAAAATTTCCTGGGCCATAACACCATTCTCATTTATCCATCGCCCTTCCACAAATGCAGTTTAGTTTGGAGCTATAATTTTTTCCAAAAAGGTTTTAGTCTATTAGCGAGGATTTTAGATATCACTTTGTAGCACACTTTTCCTAAGCTAATAGGCCTATAGCTATTAAAGGTAAAAGCTCCTTTCGTTTTGGGGATTAGTGTGATGAAAAGTACTCTTCCACTGTTTAAGAATGAAGTCCCCTTTAAAAAAGCTTTGTACAGCTTCTACAAAATCCCCTTTAATTGCATTTCAATAGTTTTTACAAAAGATAGGGGACATACCATCTGGGCCCGGGGCTTTTAGGGAATGCATTTGTTTCACTGTCCTATTTACCTCCTCCTCAGTTGGGATCTTGATAATGTTGTTGTTGTCCTGCTACCCAATAACTGGGTGGAATAAGTACTCCATATCCTCTAGAAACTCCAGGCAGGACGATGTGTGTAATTCCTCAAAGTTTCTAACAAAATAATTTCCTATCTCCTCTCTTCTATATTCCCATTCTTGATCATCTCTTTTGATGGTTGTTATCTGATTCTTTCTTCTTCTAATCATTGTCGATAGGTGGAAAAACTTGGTATTCCTATCTCCTTCTTACACCCACAACTCTTTGAATTTTTGTCTCAATAAAAGGTCCTTTCTTGCTAATTGTTCATCTAGTTCTGCCTGCAACTCTGTTTCTATTTGCCTATTTTCAGATGTTGGCTCAGTATTTGGATGTCATCCAAATCCTTTTGTATCTGTTCAATTTTCTAATTGCAGAAACCAAAGGTATTTTTGTTCCATCTCTTGAGCTCTATCTTTGTCTTCTTGATCTTTTCAGAAAATAAGAATTGCTTCGAACCTACCATTTTACCGGCCCATGCTTTTTGTATTATCTCTTGACTCTCTTTTGACCTTGTCCAGATAGCTTCAAATCTGAAGGGGCCTGAGCTCATTTTCCATCCCTAATTTAAGAAGAATTGGGTTGTGGTCAGGTTTTGATGCTGGGAGGTGTATAACACCAGCTTTTAGAAAAAGCAGCCTCCATTCATCATTACGCAAAGCCCTATCCAGTCTTTGTATGATCTGCGCCAAGCCCAGCCTTTTATTTCTCCAGGTGAAAGGGTTTCCCAAGAAATCTAGATCTATACATCCCAAATTCGAAATAAAATTTTCCAAATAATTACTTGAGCTACTAGCTAGGTGCCTTCCTTGCCTATTTTTGAAAGAGTTTGTTATCACATTAAAATCACCATTTAAGGCCCAAGGTTCAGAGATATTATCTGCCATTCTACTGAGATCCTGTCAAAAAGCAGATTTCAAATTTGAATATGGAGGGCCATAAACACAGGTTAAAAGCCATTTAGAGGGAAGAATTCCGTGATTGACGCTCACATGGATCATAAAAGTATTGTTGAAGAGAATTTTTACCTCAAGTTCTTCATGCTAGAATAATCACAGTCCCCCTGCTGTATTGATTGCCTCACAGCATATCCCCTTCAAGTTGAGCCTTCAGGCCACTCTGTTGCATTGCTCCTCATTCACTTTCGTTTCTGCAAGAAAAATCAAATTGAGTTTGTGTTTATTCTGGAGGGATTTCAATTGTCGAATTGTCGGGTCCCTCCTATACCCTGACAATGCCATGATAACATACTCATGGCGACTATGGGGGCATGATAAGGCCCACCTCCTTGGCCATTTGATCTTGGTCAGGTTCCTTCACAATATAAATATTTTTCTTCCAGTTATTTTCTTCTGTGGAGTGGCCACAGTCAGTCTCCATTCTTGAGTCTTCCTTTCTCTCAAGCATATTAAGGTTTCATATGCCGAGCTTCCTTCCCACATACTCCTCAAATCCACTTCAATTTTTCGTTTTTTGTCTCTATGACTCAGGCCACAGATATTCAGCATCATTCTCCTACATCATGTCTTGATGGGCCTCATGCTGATCCAAGCGCGAATCAGAAGGCTATGGGAACTGCCCAGCTCAAGCCTTACCTTTCAGCCCAATTGCTTTCCGAGCTCTCCCAACGGTAACTTTTTCTTTGTAGTAGTAACATCAATTCCACAGCCTCCCCCATTTAATGTCTCTGTACTTTTGTTTCCATAATTTTCCTCTTGTAGTACTTCCTTTACCCTTTCTTGAATTAGGGTTTTTACCCTTCTAGTATGCTGCAGAATATTTTAAATTTTTTGTCCTCAGGGGTCGTGATGCTCAATTCCTCGTTGCCCTAAGTGCTGCTTTCTCCTTCGTCCCCAACAAGCTTCACTGGAGTATGGGTCTTTCTTTCACTGCTACAGTCCTCTTCTCCTATGCTAAGAGATTTCTTTTTGGGATATCTGCCACTTCACCGAATCTTAACCAGGGCCCAAAATCATCTTGTTCAGCTAGCTTATCTGAAGGGCAAACTCCTTGGTCATGCCCTAGCACACCATAGTCATAACAAAAGGTGGAGAGCTTTTCCTATTTAAAACTTATTCTTTTAGTTCCACCATTCTTCCTCCTAATGGAAAAACCAGGATTAAGAGGTTCAGACACTTTAACCTTTACCAAGGCTCTTGGGATGGTGAACCATTTTGGTAGTGCAGTATCCTTC
>JAOYND010096771.1:0-10724 GCA_025802135.1 Lagerstroemia fauriei | reverse complement strand
CGATAATTGATGATGCGGTAATTGCCAAATAAATGCGTCGGTTTGCAACAGAATTTAGTGACCGACGAACGGCAGATTTTTAGTACGTTGGTGGGGGTCGGGACCCACGTGTGCCGAATGTCCAGAATGTCCTCGGATCTTGGTTTGTGATTGGATGGAAAGGTCTGCGGGGACATGGCAGATTTGTCATCTCACGCGGAGATCTTTCTCCCCTTTTTCAATAAATGATTTGTTATTATAAAAAAAAACATTTTTGAGGGTAAAAAGGTGATAATAATATATTCGGCAAAAAAATTTAATGATAATAAACACAATATTAAATTCACATCACACCATCAAAATCAAATATTCATACTTTACAGTGATGTGAATAAAAAATTATAATTTGACTTATTTTAATTAATAATAATCATGACAGCTATTATTAACGAGTAAGCACTGTTTTGGAACAGATGATACTCGTCTAGACATCCAATTAGAATTAAATTTTAAGTAATTTGACGATAACCTTAAACATTTTTTAATTTAAATTAATTATATTCGGATGTCATTATTATTATATTGACGCTAAAACAAATGGGGTGTTGCTTGCTGGCGCAATTTGAGTGCGGGAAAGATCTTGCTCAGAAATGGGAAAAGTTGGGGAGATACTCTTATTCTCTTGTATGCATGTGGTCAGATTTTTATTCTTATTCCCATGAATGATCGTGCAACTTTTCATACTTTTTATATAAATTTAATGTAAATGCAAATAAATAATAATAATAATATAATCAACTTGGATTGACGTAGTGGTTCTCTCACTAGACCCTAAATTGATGATCCCAGAATCGAATTCCAGGTTGGGATGGTCGACGAAAATTTTTCCAGGGATCCCGACCCGACCTCAGATTAGTCTCGACGTGCGCTTCGGCTGGCCTGGAGATATTGCGTCGTGCAAACCAAAATAATAATAATAATAATAATATCTTAAAACCTAAGTTACAAGAGAAGCTTCGTGGACATGATTTGATTGTAATTGTCTAACACTTCTGTAGGTAAAGTTTTAGTTTGTGTTTTGTGAACTAAAAAAAAAATGCATAAATTAGACAGTTTTACCTTTTACATTTCTAAATTAATAATGTGTGTTAAATTTCTGAATATTACGTGACACGCATCCAAAAAATTTCAAATTTTCTAAGGGGACTTCGTGCTACGTCCTTCTGATCTTTTGAGTTGATCACCACTAACTTGCTTCTTTGAACACGTGCAGGTGCAATGAAGTCGAATCCATGGTAAGCGTCCTGAATTGACCCACCGATGCTTAAACAAATGGCCTGGAGTTTAAGAAGAAAAGGGTTTGACACCAGGTTCCCAAGGAGCTGAGGGTTGACGTGATATGACCGTATATGGTTCGCAAGTGCGGGTCCAGATAGGGCAGCAGTCAATAGGCTCGACTTGGCCAATTGATGGCATCAGGCGGCTCAGTCTTTCGAGGCTTGTCACTAGTCCTGACCACGGTTCCTGAACCGGACGGTTTCGGTTCCGTGGCCCCTTAAAATCGGCCCTGAACCTTCCTTTAGACGGTTCCGGTTTGGAGTCACGGTCCCGTCATGTTCTGAACCAACTAGTTCGATTTCTATTAAAATTAAATAAAATTTGATTTATATAATGAGTTCGTTGTGTAAATCACGGTTAAATTCTTGACACATGTAAATTTTTTACAATTATTGATGGTCAACTCTACAGGTGTTAAGATTTAAATGGTGATTTATACAACGAATCTAATTATTTTTTGTATCATATAATAAATATTTACTCTAACTTTAAAAAAAAAAAAGGACTGAAAAGTCAAAGGCTAGGGGAAAGAGAAAACTTTCCCGCTGGTTCGAACCGACGGTTCCGGGCCAGTTCAAGATCCGATTAGGAACTGACGGTTCCGATTTTTGAGGCCACCGGAGTCGACCCTGAACCTTAAGCCTCACGATTCGAGGCCGGTTCCAGTTCCTGACCGATTTCGGTCCGGTTTTGACCGGGCCGATTCCGGGCCCAAACCGGCTCGTGGCCAGCACTACTTGTCACATGCAGCCTAGTATTTCTCCGGGGATTGCATCTATCGTACTTCCTTAATGGCATGCTTCGCCATTCTTCCTCATTCGATGGGAGAGAGTCTTAGGTAGAGTAGTTGTATCACATGGCACCACCTATACGGTACATCGTTAACACATTGATATTAATGGTAGCCACTTATGCATCGCCATGTGGCGGAACGCCACGTCATCAAAACTAATATATGTCAGTTTTTTAGTGGACGGATGTAACACACGGTACTACCGCTGCACCTGAGACTTTCTCTTTCGACGGAGGTGTTGGCTCATCCATAAAATGGTGTCAATGATCCTGGTCAAAGTTTGATCCTCGTTCTGCATTCCCTATGTCCTATATCATCTGAAATCATTCAATCGGAGACCATATGCTACTTTTCTTTGTTCGCAAGGATTAAGGTAAGTCAAGGAGTTTATGGTCGATTCACCTTATTTATGATCGACCTCTTTTCCGCTCTGATACCATAAAAATTTTTACATGATTGGATTCGTCTTTATTAAAAGATGAAGTTATTAGGTGGTGATACCCCGTTCTCACACACATAAACCGGGATCTCTTTTATGATCTTTTTGATGTGAGATTTTATTCCTCAATAAAATATATTCCGCTAAATTATTTAAAATTTAAAAAAAGAAAAAAGAAAAAAGAAAAGGTCAAGGAACAAATTCGTACCTCCCTTAATTTTTTAGGTACATGATGTGTTTTATACTAATGAAAATTAAAATTTGAATTGTAAATGTAAACTCGTTGATGAAATGAATGCACGACTATTCCGCTGGTTTTGGAGTAAGTTGGATTGGATGGGCATTTTGCTCTAGGGAGTGGAAAGCCATCGTCGGTGGTGGTCTTGACCTTTCCCATTCACCACTCATATCTCACCACGTCTTCACCATAACCCATTCTTCTCCAATACTTTTTTTTAATCATTTATTTTTCACTTATCGTAATAAAATATAATTAAATTGCTCCTATTAATAAAAATTAGTATAAGGGTTCGAGTGACTAACATCAATTTTCTCATTTGTTATAATTTGATTAGTAATTCATCACGTCGAGTGGAGATATGATTTCGTATAGACTAAAAATGATCGGAGGAAGATGAAATATACGGATTATACAATTCAGTAGCTGCACCGTTAAACAAGTAGGATAAATAATTATAAGTTGTTAGATCATTTTCATTTAAGTCAAATTGTCGATTTTAAATTATTAAATTAAACTATTGGCCGACCTAATAATCATATCAATCTCTTTTTTTTCAATTTCTTCAACTGAATTCAAACCCCACGATTCTGCCAGGTGCGTGCCCAAT
The DNA here is from genome assembly GCA_025802135.1 of Lagerstroemia fauriei. Lineage (NCBI taxonomy): Eukaryota > Viridiplantae > Streptophyta > Magnoliopsida > Myrtales > Lythraceae > Lagerstroemia > Lagerstroemia fauriei. Next base: position 7,327 of record JAOYND010096771.1, on the reverse strand, counting down.
ATGAGACTTTTAGTCCTTGCATGCGAAATTATCGTTTTTTTTAGTGAATTGATTTATATTTAGAATACACAAAAAGTTTCCTAAAATATAATTTAAATTGAAAACAGCCTATTTTTAGTAATCAATCTTTTAATTTTTTTATCTTGGGACAGATTTAATTTTATATTTTATTTATTCTTTTCATCATTTTTATCACAAACTTTTATATAAATAAACTTCATCCTCAACCACTGTACAAAAGTTTAATCTTGAATTTTTCCCTTTATTTTGATATTAAAAAGATTTTATTAATTGCTAAATACAATAAAATAATAAAACACTAAAAGACGAACAGAAATAAAAGGAGAAGCGGTGGATCCCAAGGCCACCTATCCCCTCCAACGTCGCTTAGTCACTGACCATGGCAACTGGTGTATCTAAAGGAAATCGTCGGCCCTGTAGCGGAGAGGTGGCCGTAAGAAATGTTTTCTCCACGGTCACCGGCAACTTCATGGAGCGACGGCAGGTGCTGCCGGGGTCTCCTCCTCCTCCTCCGATTATAGGTTCTCGATTTTTCACCGACGGTGACCTCTCTCTTAGCGGTGACCGGCGACACCGGAGCAGGACAGGCAACTACGGGCAAGTCCATCCACCTATTTCTCCTTTTTATCTTTTTAGGGCCGGTTTGGTTGTTAATGCGGAATCGGAACCGGAATTGGAAACGGAATGGAGCAAAATAGGAAACATAATGAAAATTTTCACTTTGTGTTTGGTCTGATTCGGAATCGAAATTTGATTCTATTTATTATTATTTGAATTAAACTTTAAATATTAGAATAAAAATTAAAATAAATATATAATTATCATTGAAGTGGTTAAATATAATGAAAATTAATGAGAATAATTTTAAAAAATTGAAAGTCTGATTAATAAAATAATGACTTTCTCATTCCGTTGGGTTTTGAAGGGAATGACATTCCCCTCTTTAAGTGATTTCATTTCCTTTAATTAACAAAAAGAGAATCGCTTTTCCTCGAAATAAATATCAAATAACAGAATCATTCATTCCATTTTCATTTCATCACCAATTTTGTTTGGTGACAAAATTGGTTGGTGATTTAGCAGTAAATTTCATCACCAATTTAGCAGCAACAAATATTCATCCGATTATGATTGGTCAAAATAGAAGAAAGATTGGAAAGGTGAAGAGGAAACATGGCAAAGAGAAAGAGGGAGTGAGTGAAAAATAGAAAATAACTAAGCAGTCAAGTAAATTATAAAAATTTAAATTAAGATAATAATGATAGATATAAGGAAAAAAATTTTAATTAAATAGGAAAATTAATTTTTATTTACATGAATGAATTTTTTATGGAATTAAATCAATTATATAGATAATTAAATAAAAAATAATAATGATAAATATAAGTTAATAAATTTTATTTTAGCTAAATAGGAAATGATTTAACAAAATAAAAAATTATTTTGATTTATATAATTTAAACAATCGACCGAAAATTGAAGAAAGAAAGAAGAACAAAAGAGAAATATTTAACTTACAGATGATGCAATAAGCATAACAATCATTGTATTTTGTTATTTATAATAAAAAATTAAAAAGAAAATAAATAGCATGAAAAATTGTCACGTGGAGGCTATTGAAGCTGTCAAGTGGAGGCTTCTAATACTGCAGAAGTTAGTAAGTCTACTTTAGAATATAATATAGATTCGAGATTATAATTTTTATAAGTTAGTTGGATTTTCCTTAAACACAAAAATGCATTGGCGCGTTGGGTGCGAGCGCGTGGCAGGCATTGAAATTTCAAGTCCGTTAATAAACAATAAAAAAAAGGAAGCAGTAGTCGCAGACATCAATCTTATCTGAGGGAGGTTGATTCAGTTTTTATCTAGTTGTTTTTGCTTGGTTTAACTCCTCAAGGAACGGACGGTGGAGATGGGACGCGTGTCCGCCTCCGTACGCCTCCTAAAGGAATGATGGCATCGTAGGTGTCCTGTAGTAGGTGAGAAGTCTATAAATGTATAATTAATTTTCTCAAGGTTTAAAAAATAAATAAATTTATCAACGGGTTGGTACGAGTGGTAAGTAATTCGGCGCCGCTTAAGGAGGTCTCGAGTTCGAGACCTCACGTACGCAGACACCCCTCTTGGGAGCCTCACCCACCATTGCCAGGTGTGCGACCCGAGGCGACCATTGGATTAGTCAAGTATGATTGGCTGAAAGATATCACCTCACCACTAGTGGAGCCTGCTTGGATACCGTGGCTGACAATAAAAAAAATTAATAATGCAAAAAAGGTTTTTTTAATCCTCATTTTTTTTTTATCGTTTTTACCTTCAATATTTTGGGGATAGTTTTGATCTTCCACCTTTTATTCTTCTTTATATTAAGATGAGACAAATTTAATTATTAACTTTTTGCCAAGAGTACACCTTTAATTTTTAAATAAAAAAATAAAAAAATAAATGAAAAAAGAGAAATACGCAACTCTAATGTCGTTTCTTCGCTTCGGGATTGCTAATTACCAGTTGCGATAATCCCAGAGGAGACCGATCAACCATCATCTCGTGAATTCAGAGAAAGTATTGTCTGTAATAGGCATATCACATAATAATGATAATATGGTATTATACGCTAATATGATTAATTATTTTTAAGATTTTTTAATAAAATCTAAAAAGAAAAAATAACTCTAAAAATAGTTTAATTTGATTTACTGATGATACCATATAGACACCGTCATGTGATATACCTATTACATACAAGACTTTCTCGTGAATTCAACGGATCATTTTTGTCACTGGCCCCTCCACTTATATTAAAAATTTGTCATATGACACTAAAATGTCTAAAATTTATAATGGTATCGAAACTAGCTCTATAAAATTTATATTTTATGAATGAGAAAATTTCGTAATTAAAAAGAGTTTCACACCTTAACGGATCAATTCAACGTTTAATGGGGGTGGCGGTTGGTGAAATCCCTAATGCCAATCACAAAAGTAAGTTACAGAACTTAAGACCTAAACTCTGGTAAATCATTCTTTAAGGTTATTGCACTGGCCACCGACATCGTAGGCACCCTCCAGAGAAAATCCTTGGCTGGATTGATTCGATTCGACCGGTCACCAAAACTGGGCCCGTTTCGGCTCGTAGCCGAAGCGATGCAGGTCGCGATTAAATCAGATACCCAGGTAAGTCGATTCGAGATGCGATGTTGATTGTTGATAGCCGCAATATCGCCACCGACGCTCATCCGATACACCGTGGAATTGATATTCTTAGATTGCATCCAAGAGGATCCGATCCAATCCAATCCAACCCAACCCTCTCTTTTTCAGAGAGATGGGCAAAGTAAACTCTTAATGGAATTCACCTGGTAATCTGTCAACGCACTCCTATTGAACACGAAAGGTGCAATTTTCAACCGGCACACTTTGCAAAGCTGGTTCACTGCCTTTTTCCCTTAAATAAGGACTTGAGTTCGACTCTCGTGAAGAGAAAAAAACCGTAATCGGAAGAATTTTACATTTTAACGAACCGACCTGATTTGAATATAAATTAATCAAGATTGACTGAATTTTTACGTGGGAGAGAAGAAAAGTGTAATTTTTCAAAATATGTAACCAAAATATTAAACTGTAAATGGGTTTTATCCTTTTGTTTTTACATAAATTATTAGAATCGGTTTAGTCTCTTAGATCTTGACACGTATATAGTTGTCGCAATTTTCAAAAAATTTATAAAATAAAATTATTATATATTACACGTTAAATATTTACTAAGAGTGTCGGGGGATAAAGTTCCATTATCCCAAATGAGAAATTATATATAATATATAATTTTTTTATAAATAATTATATATATATATATATATATTTTTAAATAATGAAACGAAGAAAGTTTGGTCAAGGCTAAAGCGAGAAGCTCCTTTTCGGCTTTCGGCAAGATCTTGCGGTTGACATTCGGTTTCACAAAAATAAAGAACAAAAGAGCCACTCGAGTAATCAACCACACCCTTCAAAGACAAAACGGTCGAGGAATATATTAGTCGTTTTGACGGACCGAGAAAAGTCGGGATTCAAAGCGATGGTCGTCGAGAGTTAAAAGTTATCGATAATTATCCGAACGTCATGTACCGTACATTTACAGATGAACAGAGAAAATGGGTTCACAGATAAGAATAAAATCGTGACATTACGGATTGCGACCAAACAGGAAAATTTTCTGCAGTCGATTATTGAACCGTTCAGTAGGGCCTTGGGATTTTTTGATCAACAATTGGCGGTGGACCTCGTGTTGATCCGACGGTTTTAGGGCATCTATGATCGTCTCAGTAACTGATCCGTGGAATTTTATTTTTAGTAATATTGGCCTAATCAAATTGAGTTGGATGGTGCAATTACTTAATTTACTTCCACCAATAAATACTTAGGAGGAAAAGAAAGAAAGAACTTTCCCTGATAAATGAGAAATTCTTAGGTGATCCTACCTTGTCACGTGGCGTGATAAAGTATCAATTAGAATTTGATAAACGAGCAAATTAGTGTTAATCACCGGAGCAGTTACCATAATTAACACTAATTAAAGCAATTTGATTGGTTCTTCCTCACCACGTCATTGTGAGGTAAGATCACCTACGATTTTTTCCTAATAAAGGGATGATGAAAGGAACTAACCAGTGGAAAAAGGATTATACAAAAACTGTCTAAGCTTCCGTGATCTAGTCATTAAACTGTTAAACAGCTCAGTCCAACTGTTCATGATGAAAATTTTAAAATGATAAAAAGATTTTCACAACTCATAATTAGCTTTTCCTTTATTTAACTGTACAACATGGAATCTTCCTAAAACCTCTTTAATAAATAATGATCTTACATGTGTGACGTAAGCATGATGCCCACGATCTTACATGAATCGAGCTCGTCATAACATCCGTGAACTCTGTCACCGGCTGTTTGAGACAGTAACAAAAGGTGCCGAATCACATTTTTTACCCATTAATTAATATTCACTTTTTAAGTATATTGTGACATTTTTTCTCCCCGTTTCAAACAATCATTCGCTCAATTCACCGCTTGATTTATGAGCTCGATTAATGTACTAATTTCTCCTATCAACATTCAACAACCGTTTCAGGACCCACATTATCTTAACAACATTACTGCATTGTTGACAATTTGTGCCTACCGTTACAATGTAAAAGGCCTTTTTAGGTAATGCATTTATTTTTCTACAAGTGACAGTCTCACAAGATTTGGTGCATTTATTTCTTTCCCTTTTCTGTTCATAATTCAAGGAAATAAAGATGAATATGTGGGACTAGAAGAGGTGTCAATGATTCACGAACAGCTCGAGTTCGACTCGGTAAAAACTCGAATTCAACTCGATTTTAACGAGCTGAAGCTTGGCTCGGGCTTGTTAGCTGAACAAGCTGACCCTAGCCCAGTGATATTCTACTCGAGAAGTTCACAAGTACAACACGAGCTCTTTATTTTACATTATAATTACGGTTGTGTTTATTCTTAGGAAAATTTCTTAAAAAAATCGAATCTAGTGCCTTAGCTTACTTTCTTAGTTTCCACTCATAACTCTTCTTTCTCACTCATTTACAAAGTTTTATCGTAATTAGTTCTCCACCTTGTCCTCGACAATTGACACACCAACCCTGTACGCCTTACATCCTCCCCCTCCTCGTCTCGGCTCGTATAGGCTCCATACGCTCGATGAGCTTTCGTTTATTACAACGACCCGAACCCGAGTTTCGAATATTAGACTAGTCCAAACTCAAGCCTGAGCATGAGCCCGAGCTCAGAAGTCGCTAAACAAACTGAGCGTAAACACAGTAGGTTCGAGTTCAGTTTAGCTCGTTTAAATGGGCTGTATAAAAAGGGTAAAACCGTCTTTTCGTCCATATCGACGCCCATTTCTATATGGGTCGACATCGGGCATTAGTAAGTTAGCGTCCCTCTTTTCGATGGTTCTGACCGGCCGACCGCCCAATAAGTAAGTGCCTTCCGAGGCCCGCATGACAATATTGTCTGAGGTAAAAAGTCACAATTGGCCATTAAATACCTTTTTTTTTGTTTTAATTATAATTTATTTGAGAAATGAAAAATAGAAATAAATAAGGCAAAAAAAAATAAAGCTAAAAAATAACATTTATTGCAGGACCTTACTGAAATATCGTAAGAAAAATATATCACGGGCCGGGCCTGGTTCATGGTAGGCACAGGTGGGTGAGAAGAACTGGATATTTCGTGGGCCCGGCCCATCAGAAGAAGTGTAGCCAGCCCAAGCATGCCCAATGGTATACCAAAAGTCATCCATTTCAATAAAATAAAAATAGTGAAAGATGCAAAAAATAAAACAAAATTTAATTAGGTAACTAGCTTCCCCGGCTGGGGAAAACCCGACCCGACCCGATTGGCACCCTCACTAGTTTTCGATACACTAGTACTAGGGGAGAGCAAGGGTGTAAGTAAAGTAAAAAAAATCGAAAACACGAAAAAACCAGTAGTTTTTTGAAACTCTATATAAAACTCGATCGGTTTTTAAGATTTAGGTAAATCAATCCGAAAAATGCAGCCTCGTGCCTCCTTTCAACTGGAAATTCCTCCCCGTGCCAAAAATGAAAAACAGAAAATTCCTCCATTTCCTTCGAATTCCCATTTCTTTAATAGCTTGTTTGGATTGAGGTATTTAAGAAAATAGTACAATCTCTTATTTGGATAAATTATTAGGAGGGAATTGGAAGAATTCGGAGGGATTCACAATCATCCAAACCTCAATTTTATAATTTCTTCGATTTGGGAAAATTCACAAGGTTAGTAATTTTTTGGATAAAATGATTTTCACTGTTTCTTAAAATGAACTTTAGGCACGCTATAATTCATCATCATATAATTACACAACTATGCACGCCTTCACTTGCTTTACCACTATCAAGTTATGACCACGGCACGACTGCCCTTACTCGACCACCACCAACCCGCAACCACTAAACCTCGTAAGACTACCATGAAACCACAGTTCTTTTTCGAATCACGAGATTACCACAAATTTATTGTGTTTCCAACGTGACTTTCTCCTGCTTGATTAGTCTTCCAAAATAGAAGGATAGAATGATCTAATTAAATTTTTTATCTCTCCAAATCCTTTCTCTAAAAAAGACATCAAAATGAAGAATTTAAAATAATAATTTATTCTTTCAAATCCTTCCCCTTAAATTTCTCAATCTAAACAAACTGTAAAATCTACGCGGCCACGCGCATCCTTTTAACATGAGAATGGAAAAGAAAATTCAAGGAAAGGAAACTTAAGAGGGCC